>KL275486.1:3781-14102 GCA_000699545.1 Podiceps cristatus
AAAGGCAGCAGCCCTGCTCCAGCTGTCAGGCTGACCGGGGTTGTTAAGGCCAGCAGCAGCCCCAGCACTGCAGCATCATGCTTCTCCCAGCTCTGCAGGCAGTTCGGGACCAGAGGAGCCTTTTCACACCTCACTCTGATCCAGGCATGGGATTATCACCCATGGCTGCCGTGCAGGCAGACACGCAGCCAGCGTTCCCAGTGCTGGAAGCGGGCATCGGGGGCCGGGGGGGTGCTGTCCTGCAATGGAGCAGGGCCAGGGCCTCTCGCCGCCACGGAGCAGAGCATGACCTTCCTGTTCATTCCCAAAACTTGCCCGTGCCTGGGTGAAGGAGCAGGAAGGGGGGGGTTAACTGTAGTTTTCCTGCTGGCCCCACTCTATCCCCCTGCATCCCCGACTGCCAGCCCTGGGCTTTAGGCAAGCCCCTGCCCCTCCACCCTCACTCCCCACACCCACTTACTCCCTGCAGCACCTGGCAGGACAGCTGAGAACAGCAGCTTCTTGCTGCCCCACAGCCCCGCTGTCCCTGGCCCCTCCCAGACAGGAGCTCTGCCAAGGGTAACGGTACTTCAAGAGATTCAGGCATTTAACACACACACACACACACACACACACACGCACGCACGCACGCACAAAAAAGTTACAAATCTTTTAATAAAATTCATTATAAGTTACAGTTTCCCAGAGAACAGGCTCCAGTGATAAAATTAGAGATGGGCTTAGGAAGAGCAGGGGAAGCACCAACAGGAACCTCTTTCCCCCCAGGAAAGAAGAAAGAGGGGCAGAAAGTTCTGACAGACATTTATTGGGGGTGGGGAGAAGACACCTCTTGGAATGGTCCAGCAGGTATAGAAAGACATTAGTCCAAGCCCTCTCTTCCTCCACCCTCCCACACCCTTACCCCCAAAGGCAAACACACACAAGTCCCCTAACAGATGCAGGAAGATCTCAGTTTCCAGCAACAGCCCAAAGACACATCTTCCACAGGCCAGGGTGCCAGCAGGGATTTTTGAGAAGCCAGAACAGCCGCCACCCCGTACAGGTCCTTGAGACCCCACCAGGCAGGCTGGGATGGGGTCCTGGCTCCCATGGGATGAAGCAAGGCCAAGGGGCCGGTCCCACAGGGCCATCAAGTCCCTTCCGCAGGGAAAGGGCACTCCACCCCACATCAGGCTTCTGTGAGGCAGGGACAGGGGTCCTCAGCACGCCGCACAAAGGCAACAGAGCAGGCCGGCCACAGCCCACAGAGCCAAGCGACAAGAACCAACACGCACAGGTGTGAAGGAGGGGCAATGGCAGGTTGGGAGCCCTCCCGTCAGGGAAAGGCCAGCGCCCGGAGACAGAGTGGCCAAGACTTGACACCCAGATGAAGAGCTGAAGTGAAGCTGCTTCCCTAGAGTGGCTCTGCAGCCCCTCACAGACCACAGGCACCTCTCCCCCTGGGTCCTCCATCCAGCCTGCGAGGCACCGGGGCTGGGCAGGAAACCAGGCAGCAAGATCCCCCTTCCCTGTCATGCTGCGGAGGGAGACGGACGCAGGGAGAAGTGAAATCCAGCCAGAGCATGGGCAGAGGGGAGCTTGGCTGCTCGCGTCTGCACAAGAGGAGGTGGCGGCTGTCACTCCAGGCCAGCCATGAGGAGATGAAGCTCCCGAAAGGCACTACCATGGCGACCACTGAGCCCAGACTTGTTCTTGACAACGTTGCTGATGTTTTTCAGCTGCTTGTAGCACAGGTTGCATTTATGGAGCCTGCAAAAAACAGACAGCAGACACAGCATAAATCCTCAGCTACTTAAGAGACGGACTCATTCCTCTAGCACCAAAGATGTGACTCAAGCAGGAGAGAAAACTCAAGCCCTGCAAATGGCCTAAAAGAGGCTGAACTGGGAGCGCAGCTCTGCAGAAGCAGTGTGTGTTCAGCCAGCATCCTGATGGCACAGGAGAATGGCACCCACATACAGCTCTTTCACTCCTCTTCGCCCCTTGGCGGGAAAGTCCAGGGAGGAAGGAGGCACTGTTTCAAGAGGGCCGGTTCTCAAGAGCAGAGCTGTCCTGCGAATGAACTGGAAATCCAGGGCCCGGCTGACAACTCCTGCATCTTGTGAGGCAGAAGGTGAAGCCATAGGGTGGTTTTACTCCTGACATACTCACACTTTGTTTAGGAATGACTCAGTACACACTGACAGAGCCATCCTTGGTCATGTTGTCAGAGCAGTAGGGTTTGGTGTTTGCAGACAAAAGGGAAGGCAAGCCCAGTCTAGTATCACACCCTCGACGGTGAGGAGCAAAGCTCACCCAAGAGAAAAGGCTGGCTCAAAAAGGGAGCAAGTGGGGGTGATGAAGTGCCTCACCTTTCCTCTCTGGTGATGTCCACTCCGACAGAAGGTGGTGCAGCAAGGATGTCTGTGATCAGTGGGAGGAATCTCTGGAGAATGAGTTTCAGGGAGGTGCAGCCAGTCTGCACATAGCTGAAAAACAGAGAACCAGGTGCCACTTGAATTTCATTCCTGTCCTCCCCACACACAGCCCTCACTCGCGTCCAGCCACTGGGGACAACCTGCTCAAGCCACCAACCCCTGCCTGTTACCAACTGTAACCTGGCAGGGAGAGCAACAGCCAAGTATCAACGCCATCTTGGTCTAAGTCAAGACTGACGAAGTGAGCCCTTGCAAAAGGCCCTGGAGCATACCCTGCTGAGTGGGACCTTTCTGCACAAGAGCAGAGATCTCTGGCCGAGGGACTTGGCAGGAGCCTCTCTCCCGGTAGGAAGGGTGGGCAGAAACTCCATCTTAAGAGAGAGGCTGCATTGCTTTGCCACTTAATGATGAGGTTCAAAGCAATCTTCCAAGTGTCACCAAGGCTACTGCAGGACTCCCCTTGGCCCAAGCTGACAGTTTCATTCCTATCACTTCACAGAGCCCGCTGGTTTTCCATTGAATTGGCCCTGCTGGCTGCCAGAGCTGCCTTCAGTCCCACACAGCTACGCTGAATCTCAACATCCTGCTGCTCTTGCCCATGCATACTTCCCATATCTTTTCCCCTGCACACTTGGAAACTCCATTGCTCTTTTCCAGGCAGTGTATCAGCATTATACGGTATCTGCTGTGAGTTTTCAGGATTTTCCTTCAGCTACAAAATCCCAGTGAAGCTCCCCTGCAAATATCCACACCTTGTCCCCTAAGCACACCATGATCTTGGAGCCTCACCTTTCATATTTACTTTGGAGTAGTTTTTCTATCTGTGGCAGGATTATAGTACACAAATCCAGCTTCCAGAGAGACCTGAAAAGGGACACATTCTGAGACTGGAGACTGAGGCTTTACAAGACTGAGTCGACACAAATAAAGCTTTCTGCCAAAAAAAAGCCCAGGCAGCGGCACCCAAGCTTACTGAGCAAGTTCCCCGTCTCCCCCTTGTGACAGAAAGTGGTAGGTTCAGACCTATTTTAGGCACTCGGCAGAATCACTTCATGAAGCCCTAAGACTTCGATTTTCCTTGCACGCCATCATCTGCCTACAGAAATGGCCCCAAACAACTCCAGCCATTACTGGTCCTGCAGACTTGAAGATCCGAGTACAAGCACTCACGTTTTACACTGCTCGTGTCCAGCAGACGTAAGGCCGGTAGAACACAACACTCCCATGGCCCGGCCAGACGGCTCTCAGGTACCCCAGGGGCTGTCCCCACCCAGGACTCACGCTTTTTGGTTGACAATATTCAAGAGGTCCACAACAACAGATAGATCATTGATCGTCACTGCAGAGTCCACAGAGTTCTGAGAGAAAAGGGGAAGAAGTTGTCTATTGCAAAGCTCAAACTAGCTAGACTAAAGCAACTAATACCAAGAGCCACTTTTCAAAAACAAGGTTGAGGCAATGTGGAGTTGGCTAGGGAAGAGAATATAACTCTTGCATGAGAGAGTTTTCTCCATGTTTCTCAACTGCGGGCGGGACACAGCAGTGCTCTGCAGAGCAGCCCTGGGGACAGAAGCTGTGCAAACCCACATTTTGCCAAGAGGCAGAATCGGCCCCACACAAGCCGAAGAAGCTGCCCAGCTGTTCCCCTCACAAGCCTCAGGTATCTCCACATCCTTGCCTTGATGTCACCGGTGCTCCACACAGCCCGAACAGTGTCCAGATTCTTGTGGCGGCTGGTGAGCACCACACACATGGTCTCGTGGCCTTTCCTGATTTGGGACATGGCTTCCTCGTCCATGAGCTCGGTCTGGCTTTGGTTTTTCACAGCCTGAAAGTAGAGACACCCATGGAGCAGTGATAAGAAAGCAGAATGGCACAGGAAGGCAGGAGCTTTCTTTGGCCTCGGTAAGAGCTGATTTTGGTGTACAGAGTGCCAGCAGATATTGACTTCCTCACAGATTGTTTTATCAACATTTTGTAATGGAAATGCTCAATTTGTTCCTATTTCAGCTACTCCTCTTTTGCCTCTTTTACTGTGTGATCAAACATATCTGAAGCTTTGGAAAAACTCTCAAAAATGAAAAAAAAAAAGTGAATTAAAAGTAAGCTTTCAAAACCAGGGTGCTCTGATGAAGAAATGTCTTCATGCAAGTCCTGTTTTTTATGTGAAATGTTTATCTGAAATCAACAGATTTTATTGCAAAGCATAAATCTCACACACTTAGTAGACTCTCAGTTTGGTTCCCACCCACACCATTCTGGAATCTCTCTTCCTCTGCTCGCATTTAGAGTTTGGGATCATGGGGACACTCTGGTCCTTCTCCCTTTTTGGGACAGGGAATACCCTCCTGAATGAGGCCAAGAGGTCTCGACTCTTTGAAATAATCATGTATGTGTAATGGCAGACACCAAATGTCTAGATGAATCATGGTCTAGCACGTAGAATTGTTCAGTGCCTCTGTCTCACCCCTTGCTCTCTGTTTTGGTGACACATTCTTTGTGAGCCCAGATCAATGCTGCCGTGTTGGCAACAGCCTGCCGCCTGTTGCAACGAGGGCTGGTTCCAGCAACCCTGGGGTGCTAATTCCCCAGGACTGCGAGTCCAAGCAGCTGGGGGGCAGGAGAGCAAGCTGGCAGGGGAATGCAGCAAGCAAGCAGAGGGAGAGCGGGGGTAACATGTTCTCATTCAGCTCAGAGGACTGACAGCTGCAGAAAGCAAATTCTGCCCCTCAGGGAACCCCCTTTTTGATGCCACCCTTCACAGACACTGGCTGGTAACTTCTGTCCAGAGACACTCACTGGTAGAAAGTCAGAGGCCTTCAGGCCAATGGGCTCATTCCTGGCTGCAGGAATCACTGATGGCTCTGTTCTGGTCAAAGGAGTTGAGGAGGCAATTGGTGGCCTCTGAACCGGATCAGGCTGCAAGAAGAAATTGGGATAAAAGCTCTAGCAGCAACAATCCTGCCTGAGTCTGATGTCCTTTTTCTCCTGACCTGCTTTCCCCTCACAGCAGGGTCTTAATGCAGAAGCAGTCTCCAATTTGTTAGCATAGTCCAAGAGGCAATAAAGTACGTCTCAGGTATGAGCCAAGACGTAATGAAGGTTTGCAAAGAACACTGAGACACCCCAGCAGAAGTGCCAAGTGCTGTCATTGTTATCAGCATCTAAAGTTAGGGCAACTGCCACGTCCAGCCTGAAGGAGAAGAGATAATTCTAAAGAAGGAAGTTTAATGTACCCTGGCCCGTCACCAGCTTGCGGTTTTGGCTACAGCCTCAGTTAAAGCACTTGCAGAAACCTGGCACTTTGTTCTCTTCAGAGTGTCCCAGTTTTGAGATGCAAGAGAAACACCACTGCAGGTGTGAGAAGTGAAAAAAAGTAACAGCCATCGCCTCGTGGAGGCTTGGCCTTCGATTCTACTGCTCAAGACACACGGTGGGACAAAGACTGGAGCTGCACTTTTACTGCTCTTCAGTGAAGCAATAAGCTTGATTAGAAATCATGGAAGTCCCCAGCACTCACATAGCTTTCAGAGGGGGAGCATGAACAGCTATTAACAGATCACATAGTACGCACAAGTTCCTGCTGTGGCAATGGGGTCTGGACATCCACAGCTTGGCTGGGCTTCACTGCTTCCTTTGCAGTTACAGGCTCTATAAAGACAGGAAGAAGTGGCAAAGCAGAAACTGATTGTTCCTTTCAAGAGAAGCTGAGAGGGAAGGTTCTGTACAGTTAGACTGCAAGTAGTCATTTCTGCAGATCCAGCTCTCCCTCTTTTGAGGGCCAGTAACCCCATTCCCACCAAGGGGTCTTTTTCATACTCACCATCCTCAGGAGGGGCAGGAAAAGGCTCGTTGTTTCGAGGAGGAGTTCGACCTACAGAAAGAGAGAAAAAAATAAACAAACTAGGGAGTATCCAAGGCTACAGATAACGATCAGTCAACCTTGGAGCCGGGAGATCTCCAACAATGCCACAGATCAGGACAATCGGTGATAGAGCAAGCAGAGTTATCTCCTTCAGACCTTGATGTTATTGCCGAGTTTAGCCAAAGGCTTTTGGCCTTCGTGAATGGGAGGGACAAAACTGACTCGTGTAGTTCACTGCTGCTGTAGAAGTGCGAAGCACAATGAAAGGCACCATCACAATAAATTATATCAGAAAAAATTCCGCTAAATTGATTAATATAAGTAAATCAAAATAATGGCTATTAATTGCTTAGAAAGAATATAGGCATTGCACAGTGCCTCCCAAACAACAATCTCTGCTTTACCAAAACATTTTGCCTTTTCTTTAATGGAGGCTGTTGATTTTAGACCTATCAAAATTCTATGCCAATAAGGATCCTGTAACACAGTAGCCCTCCCTGATCAGGGCAGGAAGGCAGCGTGCCTACAATGGAGCTCCGGATTCTGAGCCAGGCTTCAACCAGACATCACTGCACCCCAGTAGCAGTGCTACCTTCCAGCAGGTCAGCCAGATGATCTGTGGTTCAGCGTCCAAGTAGAGAATATTAAATAAAAGTTTTCTAAACTCTCTCAGTCACAGCCAAAGCCTCTATTATAGTAAGGCAAAGCTCACTTCTACTGATCCAGCCTAGTGCCTACAGCTCTAACCCAAACACCACTCAAAACACAATAAACGCTGGTACTGACAGATAGCATTCTTGGGCTGGAAGATCTCTTTGTAATCCTCCGGGTTCTGGATCTCGGCCTTCGATTCCTTCTCATCCCGGTCATCTTCACTGCTGGGACTGCGCCTCTCACTCTCCGAGTTGTGCTTCACTCTGCTGTGGAAAGAGAGATGCTGTCAGGGCAAGTCATATGGACTCCGTCAGAGAGCACAAGAGCACTAAGCTCCTTGTACTTCTTAAAATCTTAAAATTCAGAAAGCCAGCAGACTCCCTTACCTTTGCGGCTTGCTGCAGCTAGTTGAGGGCCTGTCATAGATGCGGCGAAGGGAGGACCCTGTGGGGGTAGGCGGCACAAGAGGTTCATCATCCCTGATCAGCCCATGAAGAACAGAATCCGACTTCATGACTCTGCCAAGATCCACAACGAAGGAAGAGACTGTGCTTTGCGCAAAGGAAACTCCTATCTGCAGAGGCAAAAGACCAAGATAATTCACCAGGGAGCAGGGGGCACACCAGCCTTTGTGAGAACAGGCACAATGGAGTGACAC
Source organism: Podiceps cristatus (assembly GCA_000699545.1). Classification (NCBI taxonomy): domain Eukaryota; kingdom Metazoa; phylum Chordata; class Aves; order Podicipediformes; family Podicipedidae; genus Podiceps; species Podiceps cristatus. Next base: position 11,376 of record KL275486.1, read on the forward strand.
CAAGCAACTGTGCTTGAGAATTTCTCCATTCGGTGCTTTGACTTTTTCAAATTGAAGCTGCCAATGTTTTACGAAAGGTTATGAGAAAACTTTTGCCAAGCATAGTTTCTGAATACTGGTGAAACCAAGCCCCAGTTCTTTCCTCCAGAATCCAGAGAGAGACAAAGTGGAGCACCAGGCCACTGAAAGTAAAACCCCAAGATCTTTGTCTAAGTGCTGGGCAAGCCCTGGCCACTTACAGTCTGACATAAGCTTAAAGGTCAGAAGGCCTGCAAGGAGGCAGAAGGATTTTATCTCGTGTCTCACAGCTGCCTCCCCGACTCCTCAGGAGCAGCAGCTTACCAGCTGGTTGTTGCAGATAGATAAGTCAGCTACTTTCCCCCAGTTCACCAAGACCACATCAAAACAGCGCTCGGGCTCCCAGCCGTACACACGCAGCGAATCCTGGAAGCCACTATACAAGCAGCAGCCATCCGGGTTGAAGAGCACACACCTGAAGGAAGGCGGGTGGAGAGTTAGGCGCAGCTTTCCAACTCTGCTCGGTCCCACAAGGACCCCAGGGCTGTATCCTGACTTCACTGAACACCTCCAGCCCCATTTCTAACAATGAACCTACCAACCTGGTGTTCACCTGCACAACCTAGTGGGCCCATGCAACTTCTCCAGCAGCCCAAACTTCTCCCCAAAGTCCCTCTTTCAGGAATTCCTCCCTTCACCCCCACTTTAGTCTCTGCCTAGTACACTGCAGTAGGAATCCAATATACCTGACAGGAGTAGCCTCCTCTTCAATACAGCTCACAACTTGAAACTTCTCCAAGTCCCAGAACCGAACAGTCCTGAACACACAAGAGAACAAAAAGCATCACTCATCCCTCCAAAAACCTGCTATAGGATCTGGAATTGAAAGAATACGCTAATAGCGACTTTCACTGGTGTGCACGTATGATGAACCTATACAGAAGGCGAGTCTAGCTAAGACCCAAGAATCCAGCCACAGATGCTTAGAGGCTCTAGATAAGGACAGGTATTCAGAGCTGACCCAGAGCTAAGAGGACACCCTACTAGCTGAGCAGAGCTGCCTGCTGTTCAGGTAGGATGTCAGCTGGATCAGCAAGAGGCTCAAGGCTGTCACATTGTTTTCTAGTGTGGCAGGAGGTGCCATCAGTTTTGGATGAGAAGGCAAGATTTCCATGTTCTGTGACATGCTGCTGGCTAGGTGTCAGGCTCTTGCAACAGCAGGTTTGAGCTGTGTGACGTTCTTATTTTTCATGTTCCTAAAAGGAAGGGCATTGGGAAAGGGAACCGACATATACAATTCCCTCCTTTCTCCCTCCCCTTATGTACCTGTCAGAGCTGCCAGAAGCCAAAAGGTATTCATTGGGATGGAATTCAACAACATTTACTGGGCCGGTATGTCCTGTAAACTCAAACATTATCTTCCCAGCAGCCAGGTCCCACAACTGGAAGAAGGAAAGAACAGAGAGACTCTTGAAAAGATTTAATGCTAGAGAATTCCAATACATTTTGGATTTTCTTGCCCTGGCAACCTTCCCCTCCAAGAACAGACTCGTTTGTCAAAGAAAGCAATGATCAGGGAAGGAGTACCACCCCAGTCATTTAAGGCTGCCTTTTTTTTTTTCCCGGCATTCTCTTTTAAATTTTCCATTTAATTTGTCCCCTGCAAGTTTCTGGTTTATATTTAGAGACTGGGATAAAATACAGCAGTTCCACCCATCCTTGCATCTCAAGAGTGAACAAACAAAAATCCGAAAGCTCTGAATCCCCTAGCAATTTATTCTTCCTTTGCTCTAGTCTCCACTGAAAAATCCCGAGTGAAATGACTGATTGGTTTATTTGATGTGAAGCTGGAAACAAAACAATCAGTCCTCCGCCCCCATTCCTCCACACCACATCTGAAACAGCTGAAGTCGCTATTTTTCTGAATGCCTTCTCTTTCTCTGCTCAGCCCTGACAGCAATTTTCAGCCTGACCATCACGCGCCATGTGTATGATAATGCACTCCTACTGAATTAACGGAGCAGAGCCAGAAACTGGTATAGTGAAGCAACATGCTGCGGGCAAATCGTTCTGTAACATTTAGTGAGACGACCGAGGCCAGTGTTCAGGTACCACAACTCGACCACTGTCAAAACTTGAACCTTCATGTGCATAGCGCCAGCATGCCTGTCAGTAAGTGCATTTGAACACATGCAGCTCTTTTCTGGATGTTGTGGTCCACTGGACACGATCCTCAAACAGACTTATCCCTGCGAAGCCGCAGAGCTCAGCCAGCTGCCTAATGAAGTAAAGGTGTTAATGCGCGAGTGCTGGTAGTGCCCGGTAAAAAGACGATCCCAGCATTCCCACACGCCACGAGCACATAAGGAGAGTGTCATTATAAATTACCTTTATGGTGTGATCAGCAGCAGCAGACGCTAACCATTTCCCATCAGGGCTAAAGCGGAGACATCGAACTGCTTCTGTGTGACCCTGAAATAAGAAAAACAGATACTGGTTTAGAGGGAATTCTGGCTTTTGTCTTTCAATCCTATACAGTATAGTAAAATACAATCAAGTAACTGTTTGAGAGTTCCCAGCTCACCGAACACTAAACACTATGCTCAAGAGCTATACCCATACACTCTAAATGGGTGTAATCTCTCTCATCTAGACATTTCTGACATCAGTTTAAGTACAGTAAATACAGATTTGGCCTAATTAATTAGT
>KL275489.1:0-16863 GCA_000699545.1 Podiceps cristatus
GGCAGGCCAGGAGCCCCGGGCCCGCCGCAGAGCCCGCTGCGCCTGCCAGCCGCCGCGCCAGCAGTGCTTTCCAGCTGGGGTCAGAGTCAGGAGGCAGTTCGCTCGCACGGCTTCATTAAACTGTGTGGTTGCATACCAAAAACATCCAACAAATCCAGGCAGCGTTCTTTGTGCTGCATGATCTCAGGGGGAAAAAACAGGTGAAAATGTGTTATCTTGGGGACAGGAGGAGCCTAAATGTTTCCTTCCCAACACGCTTTTCCTCTTTTAGGGCTTTGCTTTAGGTTTCAAATGCCCTCTATAGTGAGCAAAACTGCAGTCCCGTTCCTGAGGCTTTTGGGTATCCAGACTCCTCTCTCCTTGCTTTTTGGTCACTGCTTGTGCTCCTCGGAGGCCATTTCGTCGTGTTGTAAGGTAAGACAAGGCTGTGACCCAGATTCCGGTCTCTTGGGTGCTGTGGCTCAGCTGCATATACTAATGTTGCTTGGGGTTTCACTGTTTCCACCCTTCCTACTGTTCTTGTAAATTTGATTTCCCACTGCAACACATAAAGAGCAACAATACATGCTCCAAGGCACCGTCTCTCACCTCTTTGTCCTCAGCCATGAGAAAAAGTCACTTTTAAAAGCACATGGTTTGTATTCATTTGGCTTCTGCTCTTCTTCATATTATTTAATATTTTTGTTGCATTTTTTATGCAATTCTTTCCCCAAGACCTTAGATAAACCACAGAACACTAAACAGAGCTGCAGTTTCTTCCCAGGACAATAAAAGCTAAGGGTCAAATGAAGAAGAAAACATCACTTCAAGGTAGGCCTATAAAATCGTGTGCATTTCAGGGGCAGCACAGGATTCTGCAGCACAAACGTCTGACTAACAGCTGGTTGCCATGTCCTACAAACACTTTTCCTGCTGCAAACACGTTGGATGGTATTTTAAGACCAGTGCTGGCTAGGGAGAATCAACCCAATAGGCAGCACCGGAGGATCACAGGAATCCTGAATGCAGAACAATTCCTGGAGGACCCTTTTGTATTCCATATATGATAGTATTCTTCAGAATTTCATAGTGCTTTACACCAAATAACAGATGTTATGGATGTGCGGTATTCTACATTTTTCACTGGTTCCTTAAAGGATTCTCTCTGTCCCTCTCCACTTGTTTACTCAAGGGCAAACAACTGGAATTACATATCCCTTGTATTCATCAATCGAGAGAACAAATTATTGGCTGCACCCCTTTTTGGTTACCTGCAGGGCAGGGAGAGCAACAGAAGCACTGTGCCAGGCATGGCTTTAGAGGAGAATCCCCCTCTTCAGAGTCGTGGCCAACTTATTTATTGTCATGAGAGACAATAATAATGCTAAAGGTGAAACACAAAATGCAGTGATGACAACTGCGGTTCCTTAGAAAGGGATAATGGATTTTAAAAGATTCTAAAATGTTGTCGAAATAAATCACTTTGCCCATGACAGAAATGTGCCAATTGGTGTGGTAGGACACCACAGCTGGAGAATAACAGCTCACCGCTTCATTCCAGTGTCTGGAGGGACATATGACCATCTGATCCCACTGCAGAAAATCATCTTGCATGCAAAGCTTGTGTCTCTTTGTTGTTTCTTAACAGCAGAAGAGAGGCATGTGAATGTGCGCATTTGCCCCACGCTAATATTTTTTAAAGGTTTTAAGGTTTCTACACAATATCTTCTCTGCTTGAAGTCCCTTTCTTCGGACAACTCAAGAATACTTTGCAAATATTTTTATTGTAATTCCGGTGGCCACAGCATAGGGTGCCTTCAAAAGGACATGGCTCGCTGAACTGGAGCGATGGGGAGGGTGGAATTTGTCCCCCCCGTACGCTTCACCAGCCTGTGCCCTGCCAAGCTCTCTTCTGCCTTGCCTCCTTGGAGCTGCCCTGTGCTTGCAAGTTAAAAGAAAACTGCAGCCACATTACAGAGGCCAGCAGCATGAAAGTACAGTGTGAGAAGCACTTGTCACCATGAATAAACAGTGAAATGCGTTTGTTTTTGGTTTTGGTTTTTTTTTTTTAAGTTGCTAATTCCACTTGGCATTTCTGAGCCCAGAGTTGGAAACATCCATCTTGTTAAAAAGCAATGTCATTTGTGACACTAGTAGTATTAGAAGAGACTGCAGACAAGTTTTCAACCTGCTTTAATAATGATTTAACAACTGGGAAAGTAATCAATATTTTAGGGATAAATTTTCCTCTGTGCCTTTAGCAGACTCCATTTCTGCCCATATAGAACCGTGTCTACAGATCTGCAGGTGAAAATACCTGAGTGCACGTGTCAGAAATGTACATGTGAAATATTACACCTGCAACACTTACTGCCCAACATAGATTTTATATTTCAAACTGAATTAAAAATTCCTTTGTTCCTAGAATATTCCTAGACTGATAAAACCAATCCTGTCTATCTCTCTGATGAATCTGTAAAATAAATCTTTATACTGTTTTCTCTTACATATTTTTGTGTTTAAAAACAACGAAAAAAGCTGAGGAATTTTTGATAGGGCACAACATCTAGCACAAGGCATCGTAATGTCATTTACTGATAGAATTGGATGACATTTGGATTTCACATCCTGGTCACAAAATGAGATTAGGGCATTCTAAACTGCTTGGGTAATTGATGTGCAGATGCTTTTTAAAAAATTGGATAATCCAAACTGATTGTTTTCCAAAGGGAAAAAAAAAAATAAATAAAAAAGGAAAGGAAAAGGAGCTCAGGTTTCTTCCTTTTTTAATGCTGATTCATTCTGTGGGTATGCCACTGAAAGCAGAAGCCTTTCAAATGCCTTGGGGGTTTTGTTTGTTTTTGCTGAGTGAATTGTTCTTATGCAATTTAGGTCCTACATAAGAAATATTCTTGTAAGATTATTTAATCATAGGCAAAGTTCCTGGAAAGGTAAGTGTAGAATCTATGTCCTTCCTCCTTGTGAGCAATAGACTCATATTTTTTGAAGAAGTAGTAATTAGATTATTTAGTGTCTTAAATTTGCCCTTTTTTTTTAACTGAATAGTGCTCTGAACTTTCCCAGTCAGAGTGACTCAAAATCACTACTTCCCTCAAAAACCTTGGTCCCACAGCAAAATTCTGTGTATGACCTCATTTCCCTAAGGGTCTTTTTAATATATCACCAAGCTAGATGACTTGACTTTAGGCTCCAAAATACACATTATTTATTGACAGTAATTCATACTAATGCTAATAGTAGCATAATGAACTTTGGTTGCTTTATGAGAAGCTTAAAAAAAAAGATTATAATAGATAATCTTTCAGATAATTAGAAAATAATTAGAAAAAGTATATCTAAAGGGCCAATTTCTGAGGGCCTTGCTCCATGTATGTTCAATTCATTGAGTTATGTTCCTAGTTTGAAGTTAATGGGATTCTCTTTACCTATAGCACTGTAGGATTTGACCCAAGACTGTGGACACCACAATATTGACAGATAATTTTGCCAGATTTTTTCTCACAATTAAAATTCTTGTGGGTATTTAGCCAGCGAATGTCTCATGGCAGTAATGTTTAAAATGATACGTATATGTCTAGCAAGAATAATAGCCACATTTTCATTCTGGAGCACATGGAATAAACAAGCCTTTGGAAACCGATGTTTAGTTCACCTGGAGCTGGATTAGTGACTACTATTAGTAGCCAGACAATTGGAGTATACCACGCAGGAGCTGCTGTGAACTTTATCTCCAAACTTGATGTCAAAGAACCAAATGGCCTTTCACTTCGCTTTTTCTTCAGACCTTCTCAGTTTGGAGGTGGACCAGGTGTCATGAAACACAGTGGGGAAAGCCAAGAGTGCACATACAGGTTTATGACAGGGAGGCGGGGAGGGCAGGGAGGGGGTGGCAGAGCTGCCAGGGAGCTGCTGGAGTCCCCTCCTTGGGATGCTGGGCAGAAAGCCCGGTCCAGACCGCAAGCCGCAGGCGGGCACTCCTGGGCCAGGTGTGCTGGAAAGCTTCGGAAGGGATGGGAAAGAGATGTGCGCTCAGGGAGGGCACCGCGCGCCTCTCTGTCGCTGCGTGGTGGCCAGCTTTGCCAGGAGGTTAGGTGGGAGGAGAAGGGGTCCCTCGCCTATGGGACAGCTGTTGGGTGGAGCAGCTTTTCCTAGCAAGTGGCAGAAAGGAATGGAGAGGTGGCAACCAGCTGTGGGTATTGCACAGCATGAAACGGAGTCAGACTGCAGTGACAAGTGAAAACTGGGAAATCCCGATGCCCGGATTTTGCTTAAATGATGTGCTACAGTAAAAGGCAGCTCAAGTGGGGCATCTGAGATGGAAGTTGACAGTCAGAGTCCCAGAAAACTGTGTGTTTTCTTTCCTCTAATCTTTACTTCAAATTTATCTCATATTTCATTTGAAAACAGAACAGTGGGGACAGGAATATCCTTTTTCTGACTACTTTTCATTAATCCTCCAAAAAAACCCAAACAACCAACCTATGACCCTCCTGGTCATTCAAGATATTATCGGTTTGGAGGATTTGTGTGTCCATATACATGTGTGCATGTATGTCAGGTATGTGAGACAGTCTGTGCTCTCATCCCTAATATGAAGCACCAGTCCAATATTTCTAACCTGAAAAAAATAGAAATCTGTGAAGCAGAAAAAATGTTTTCTTGTGTGTGGTGCAGAGAGATCCTTTTGGGAAGTAGAAAGGTTTAGGCAGGATGTCATGAGTATGAAGATAAATGTTTCAGTCATCCTTCTGAGCCTGTTTCCAACAATTTGAGTGTCTACTCTTTGTAGTCTGCAAAGAAAAAACCTCCAAAACTTGAAGCAGGCAACGGCACTTGCTCCTGGCAGAGAGGCTGATGCTGCTGCTGGGAGGTGCAAATGGACCTGGCCCATGGTGCAGGCTGTCAATTTGTGCTACCACCCAGCAGCAGAGGTGCCCAGTGCATACTTGGATGGGAGATAACTTGGGAATCCTTGGTGCATTGTGATGCTGAGGGAGTTCCAGCTTCCCACTGAATAGGAGAGAGATGTCAGGTGTAGGGTGTTGCTCTGGTGAGCTATGCAAGCCATGCACAAAAAGGGGATGAAAAGGAATCTTGGCTCTTCACATTGTGCTGGTGGGGTTGTCCAGCCAACCTAACACCATGGCATGATGTTCCAGTCAGCCAGTGATTGTCGAGTCATATTTGTCCCCCCAAGAGCTCTGGAAGAGTTGCATTGAAATGAACCTGACCAGTACACTCTGCCAGAGCAGGTTTCCACTGTAATATATATCTTCTATGCCTTGGCCTCTTCCTATGAAATATGCCCCACAGGTCTTCACTAGCTTTCCCACTTTATTTTCTGAACACGTGAGCCCATTTCCCCATGTTCCCTCAGTCAACTAGACAAAACATCCACAAAGCACTTTGCCAAAACAGAACTTTTCAAAAATTTCTCTTCTGTAAGAAATGAAACAACCCTATTCCACAGCCTAATGAGCACCCCAGTTTCAGAATTTTCATTTTTGTTTGGAATAAGAAGTATTTTGAGTACATAAGCATCCCTGCATGACTCTGTTGCCAACTTGGAGGCAGATGAGGGTATTTCAGATGTCACTATTCTTAATACCTTCTATCACATATGCGTTCTAGGAAGGAGTGGGTATGAAGAGAAGTATCACATCACACAGATCTAGGGATTCAGTGAAGGGCAGAGAACACTGTGGAGAGGAGACAGTCATGGGGCTATACATAGACTATTAATTACAGGCTGTTCATGATGGGCTTCCTGTTGTCTGATTTTGTTGAAGGTGTGCTTGGCTTTTGGAAGTCTGAGAAGTATGGGAGCAAGGGGTGACAAACGGTTTAATGATTACAGGATGGTACACCACATCACATGGTTTTGGTTCTTGGCCTGACCCAACTCCTGACCTATTCTACGACTGTAAGCAAATTCTTTCACTGTTCCAGCCCAAATCCTGCTGTCTGCATCCAGGCAAAACAGACACTGCAATAAAATTCTGTCTTGCTGAATGTTTATGGCTAACCGCAATAACACTGTTCCCTTCCTCTTGCCCACAGCAAGATCTTCTGGTACCAGAGTCCCCTGAGGGACAAAGCTAAATGTGGCACAATTTGGCAACAGGCTGTGATCAAAATCAAATCTGAACACCAGTGTATAGCTGTAGTGACCCACTTTCACTCTTTATTTCCTCTTCTCTTCTGTGGCTCTCGAAAATCACTTGCCTCTAGCATTGTCACTTCTTTAACTCCTAGTCTAGAAGATCTGCTGTGCCAGAGCACCCCATGACTCAGAGAGATCCAAAAAGCCTGAGCTTAGCAGCATGCCTACTGAACTGAGACAAATAAGATGAGCAGGTCAGTCTGACGAGCTAATCAGAACTCTCCTCTAGGAAAGATTATGCTTCCAGGACATACTCCACATATTGCAGAAAGCACGTGGAATAGAGCCAAGGCAGAGATACCAGCTCCAGCATAGCCCATGTTCCCTCAGTCTTCCACATCCTCAAGGACAGTTTGTCTTTTGACCTAACGTTCAGAACATTTATAAGTACAAAATCTTTTCCCTTCCTTTCCTTCTCAGTAGGGGAGTGTTTCTTATCCCATCACTTTCTCTGGTCCCAGCACCGGGGATTCTGAAGCTCCTGTCTTCAAGTGCCGAAGACAGAGCAGGTACAAGGGACACCCTCTGATATTCCTCGCATCTCCACGTGAGCCCTCAAGGCCTGTATTTGTGACCCTAGTGAGCCTTCAGAGGTTACTTAGCTATGGCAATAGGGCTGAAGTTATTACTTCACCTCTCTGTCTCAGATAGGAAGAGCACATGCTGTGACAAGAGAGCTGTAAATGGTACCTATTGAGTCTACACAGCTTCATAAATGTCACTTCAACTTCAAGTCCAGTAATAATCCTGAGGCAAATGTCCTCAAGACTGAAACTCATCATCCCTTTTTTTTTTCTTTTTTTCTTAGACACCCTACAGTACTTTCTTCAGTCTTAAAAGCATGACAGAAAATCTCTGTTGAAGAAGCAAATAAACTGTTGATTTACGTTCCCGTATTTTCCAATCCAACCTCCTCTTACCTAAACAGCCATACCAACACTTACTGTTTACCAGTAATCTTGTTCAAATATCAAAAATATAGCATATTGACTAAATAGCACTCTGGGACTGACCCACCGTTCAGACCTATCAGGGGTCATATCCATTCCACGCATGGGTTAGCCTTCTGTGGCTTTGGGAGAATGGCAGATAACTGACAAACAGCAGCCCCCCTCTGCCACGGTGCATACTGATCTGCACACATCTGGCCAACACATTTGTGAACCCTTTCAGAAAACAAAAGTCATGCAGCCCTTCTAGAAAAGCCATTAAGTAAGGTGGCAAGATTTTGTTTTGCTTTGCTTCCCTTATGTTTTGCTTGGGACAATTAGTGCTAAGTCTCCATTTCAGAATCTCAAGGTTGCTATTTAGCTTTGGGTCACAAGTGAAACGGCTTTTTTAGTTCCGTCCTTCTTTACAATTTTTGCATCAGACAGGAATAGTAAGACTTTGCAGATCGATACACACATGCTAAGGAAAGATCTGTAAGAAAAATTACGCCGTTCTTATCTGCAATATGCCTTTTTAATAAGACTCACCTACCACTGTTCTTCACTTGTTGTAGCACCAAATTCACATGCAGGTCTAATGCTGAAAATAAATAAGCAGTGACTTGTGTGTGCATGTGGTGTGTATAGTATAGCAGATACTGGGGCAGATCGTCAGCTGGTGTAAATCAGCCTAGGTCCATTGACTTTAATGGAAACTTGCCAACGTACCCCAACTGAGAATCTGATTATTGTTTTGCAAGTTCTTGCATTAAAGATAAGCATTCACATTCTGCTCCTTTAGGCTGGTGTAAGTGGGAGCAACTTCACTGAAATCTCTGGAGTCTTGCTGGATGTACCTTACCTGGACAACACAATTCTGTTTGAAACCTTAATGACAATTAAAGGAGTCTTACCTCTACTACAATTTACCTCTTTGTTTTTTCTTAAAACAAACAAACACAGTTTTACCTCTACTACAATTCACCTCTTTGTTTTTTCTTAAAACAAACAAACAAACAAAAAAAGATAAAGCACTCGAAAAAGGAACAAATCATAAATATCAGGCTGTCATGGAATTTTTTTTTCTCTTGACTCTCATTTCCAGTCTTTGTGCAAATAGTTTATTTGATTTGACACTACTGCACAAAATGTTGCCCCTTCTGTTCTATCATGGCTGGTATCAAGAAAAGAGAGAGAAAAATCGCACAGCTGGTAATACAGAGAACCCAAAAATATACAGAGATGTACCAGAGGGAATAGTCATCAACATAAAGTGAACAAGCACCCAGACTATTGATTACATGCTGCTCACAGAACACTAGGCATTTCTGCCAACTTCTTTCCACTCTTACACTGAGCTGCAGACAGCATGTTGTACTTTGCATCATCAGTTTTGATGAATAATGCACTGATAAACACTGCAGCCAATATTCTGGAGGAGCTGAGAAGCCAGATGTCATCTGGACCTCCAATAGTTTTAACCCTGGGTCTCTGACAGACACTGAAATAAACACGAGACATGCACCGCAGAATGGGCGATGCCCAAATGCGAGGCTAGGTACAATATTAAGCTGGCAGGCATATGAAAAATGAACGGGCATTGTAAACCTTTCACAAACAACTTCCAGAGGTGCTGAAAGAGTGAGAAAGCCGCACCCTGGTGTGAGCTGCTCACTTGAAACACCTGCCAGGAGCATCGTCCCTGTGTAAGTAGGGGTGCCCAGAAAAAAGAAGAGCTGTTAGCAGTGTCAGCTCGGCCCTGCAAGCTGCTGCCTGGCTCCATTTTGAAGGGATCAAGTCAGACTCGGTCCCTTGGGGAAGCGGGATCCCAGAAGAGCAGGTGCGTTATTCCCGTGTCTGTGGGCTGGATGTGTTAGGATGGCAATCAGCTGGGCATCTTAGCAATACGCCAGGGCCTTTCTGCTCACCGGCAGCAATGTGTAGCAAGGTTTCTCAAGCCCTTAAACCTCATTTGGTATTTATCTTACCTGTATCCTCGCCAGCGAGGCCCAGCTTTTTTAAGTCCCCTAAGCCCCCCACTGATAAGGTCGTTGCTTAGTTGGGCTGGATGTGTTAGGATGGCAATCAGCTGGGCATCTTAGCAATACGCCAGGGCCTTTCTGCTCACCGGCAGCAATGTGTAGCAAGGTTTCTCAAGCCCTTAAACCTCATTTGGTATTTATCTTACCTGTATCCTCGCCAGCGAGGCCCAGCTTTTTTAAGTCCCCTAAGCCCCCCACTGATAAGGTCGTTGCTTAGTGGACATCAAGGCCTGTGAAGGTTTCATTCAGTGAGTCTCAGGAGCACCACGTACCCTTTAAAATCTCACATGGTTTAGCAGTATCATCAGTGATCCGATTATGGAGTTTTGAAAGTAAGATATTCTACCCACCCATCTCAATAATCCAAGATCTCAGCATGCCACTTAAGACTAAAACTTACTTTTTTTAATAAACGAGGGAAAAGGCTCTACCTTCCCCAGAATTACAATGTAAAGGGCTCATTGCTAACTCAAAATTCTGTTTAAGGAAGATCTGCTTATATAAAAAGCCAAATTAGGCTCTCAAAGGCTCAGTGTATGCCTAAGCAATGGAAGAGCAGTTTTCTCTGCTGGCACTGCAACATTGCTAGGGTCAGGAAGCCCCCTCATGGTTTGCTCACCAGGAGGAGGGATGTATTATTTGAAGCATCCTAAATGTTCTGCTTTATTTAATTTCCCAAGAAAAAATGCATATAGAAAAGAATATATATGGCTTAAATATTGGGCAGAGTGTTTTCCCTCTATTTACTTTCTCCACTTTCTTTTGCACCTGAGTAACCATTCTTGGCATAGTTGGCAAATGCTCTAAGACATGCCCTACTACCACGTTGAGGGGAAATCCAAAAATAGGTAACATGCTCCTTATAATGCTATTTCTTTTCCATTCAGCTTGTCAAATAACTGACAAATGTGAAGCACAAACAAGGACCTCTTAAAGGTATGAAACAATCCAAGAGGAAAACTGGCATGCACCTGGGAAGTGGTTAAAACAAACCAGTAGATCAGGAAACGCTTACATAGATAAGGGGTAAGCTGTAAAAAGGCAGAGGCAGTGACTATAGTGGAATTTCAATTATACTGACATTGATGGGCATAGCAGTAGTGGAGTCATTAAGGATGGATGCGTGTTTCTAAGTGAGGTACCAAACTGTTTTTTCGGTTTGAGGAGCAATCAACAAGACCAGGGGCTATTTTGGACTTAGTCCAAGGAAATGAAACTAGGTGAAATGAATAATATAGAAGATAATAAACCCTTAGGGCTAGGTTATAATATCATCAAATTGGAAACACTTCTGAAAATATTTGTGAATGGTTATAAAAGTATAATAATTTTGAGGACAGAATGAGTTGAAGAAAGTTGATTGGAATCAACTGTTTGTGGACAATAATGGAAAAGCATGCAGTATTTAAGAAATGGAGAGACCGCTATTTCTATTCAGTTTATTAGAATCAATGTCAAAATGATAGCAAAAACAAGCTAATGTGGCCTCAAAAAATGTAATAAAGGTATCAAAATGCTTTCCTTATTTAAAAGGCCAGGCATCCTTGAAAAATGGGAAGGTTTGGCAGTTTTAAAATGAATGAGAACAACATCGAGAGAATACCAACAATGAATAATATCCATTAAATATTTCAATCAAGACTGAAGCCAAGTTGCTCAAGTGTATGCATGCAATGTAAATGATAAAAAAGAAGAAGAAAAAAAAAAAAAGAAAGATGATAATGAAACATGGAGCACTCGTTCGTATCTATTTCCACAAATAAAAGGACCAGTGCTCAGGCTTTCATTCAGAGCACGGCTCCCGTGGCTTCGTCAGCATGAGGATACCAGTTCGGGCTATTTAGGGAGCGCACCCTTAAGGAAGCTGCCAGCAGCAGGAGCCGGATAACATCTCCCATGCAGAAGGACTGGTCCCACTCTTGCAGTGCTGAAGACCACTTAAAAGTGACTGCAGAAGAGTTGGTGCAGGGACTACCCTAGCAACATGGTGGTTATTCTCATTTGCCGTGAAAACCCGGCAAGATTCAAGAGGAAGAAGTACATCTTGATCTATACAAGTTACTCCAAGGGCATGGTCAAATGATCAGAGGGGTGGTTCAAGCACGCACGTTTCATTTTGCACAGACGCAGTCAAGGTACTCTGCCTCTCCTGGTACAGCCACAGCTTCCAGCTGAGTGGAGTAGTAACCTCTCCCAGTAAAATAACTCAGTCCTTCCCAGTTCACCTACATTTTCAGCTGCCATTTCTGAGCAAACTCTCTGTATCTTCTCCTGAATGCCACAGTTCGTCACACCAGAGAGGTCCCTTTTCATTCTGCTCAATTAGCAATGGGAGGGCCAGAGTCACCTGCCTAAATCTTACCCTGGGAAGGAACCTGACAACATTGCCTAGTAAGAGTCTCAGCAGAGAGACAGGCAGACGGCTGAAGCTTGTGAAAACAAGAGGCTGTGTGGTGGGTAAGGGGAATGTGCTGAAGGAGGTACTTTGCCTCTTCTAGGGGAGAAGCAGGATGTCCTTGGTGAGAGCGTGCCGCAGTCAGCAGAGAGCCCGGCCAGGCAGAGACGGGGCTGGCCATGCCTGGCTGAGCAGCACTTCGTGCCCCCGTAGGGATGTGTTGTTCAGCTGGCAGTGTCTCCTGCTGCTGTGCAGAGCCTGTGACGGGAATTGCTGCTTCTCCCAGAGAAGGAGGTGCCAGAGCCTTCCTCCTTCCTTCCACACAGCCCCGTATATCTCAACCCACATCACCAGCCAGGGATGCCATGAAGTCGAACTCCAACCTTCTCCAGTATCTAGAAAGGCTGGAATTACTTATTTCAGTTCAAACTTGCAAAGTGGAGTGCTCAAGATGCCAGGATGCTTTTTATAGCCCAGATTTCAAAGCAGGCCTCATGTCTAGCACCCAAGCTGCAAGACAACTCTTCTGATTTTCCAGCATGATTAAGCTGAGGACAAAATGGAGAATTTTATTATGCTGCACTGATGACTTACAAACAGCCTCAGAATCTAGAGAAGGACCAAATTTTTTGTCAGCTCCAAATTTTGTACTTCGTTCTCACTAGGTACCTTCAGAACATAAGGCCATCAATAACAGAAAAAGAGCTTTTTGTGAGACACCAGCTCTCACATCGGTAAATGTCCTTGTAAAATGATGAAACTATGTGTGGATGAATCCTGAAGACAGATAGTTTCTGGTTTTCACTGTTTGAGGGACCTCCTATGTCTGAATCACTCAGTAAGCCCCATGCCCAGGTTTCCATGATGAAGGCCAAAGGGTGAGAACAAACTGCAGAGAAACATGGATGGTTTCTGGATCGTGCTGCCATGGTTTAGTGGGAATTAGGACAAATACTATATTTGACAGAGTTTTACACAGAAGTAAACATGGTACAGGTTAGAGAGGAATCAGGCACTTAACCTACAGACCGGAAGAAATTGTGGGTTTGGCTTCAAAGATGAAGATGAAAAGCAATTGATTTTGTCCAGTTACATGTTGCAGCAATGAACCCAGCACAAATTAAGCTTACCAAGTCCCCAGATTATAGATGGGGTACCTGTAGCTTTGGGTTGGGTTGTTAAAGGTGTCCAAATCTGAGCAAGATCAATCCTTTGTGAGTCACTCTTCACCCATCAGTGAGACTGCTTGGAGGGAGAGGATGACCCTGAGTGAAACTGGAGTTTATTGCATGAATCCTCTCTCCTCAAAGACTTTGGCACCTACCAAGCACTGAGCATCCCCCACCTCCCCCCTCAGCCTCCTCTCCCTGCAGCTGCTGCACCACTGATTCACCTGCCCGCCTGGAGCTTGCAGGACCCCCGCTAGTGTAAGCTGGCCAGAAAAGATGGTTCACACTCTGCTCACAAACCCCACAAAACTCGGTGGAAATTTCAGCCCTGCAATAATGATCCAAATTTCCACAAGCCCATAAATGGCTCTAAAATATTAGCAGGGAGAGTGCAAGATCATGCATACCTGTGCAGAATTACTTGTTGCCTAGGCAGGGAAGCAGAGGGGAGGATATAATAGGAGCAGGAATAAGTGCAATGGTGCAAGGACTACATCCTTCTCTCTAGAAAATTCAGAACTAGAGAGGTGCAAACAACCATTCCCAAAGAAAATGGCTCCTTTTTGTAAAGTGGGTCTGGAGAAAACAAGAATGACGGTGATACATAAAACCCTGGGAAGCTCAAATCAGGGTGTCTTCCTTTTCTCCATGCATCCATATAAAGTGAGGAACAAAGAAAGAGTTACACAAGTGTAGAAACCAGAGTACATTTTCTTTTTCTTTTTTTTTTTTTTTTTTCCTACTGCACAGCCCAGCCGTGGTGAAGAGCAAGCCCCAGCCTTTGTGGCAGTAGAACCTGCCACATATTTGCCCTGGGTAATGAGCTCAGAGGAGGAGATTTGAAAGAAGACTTTGCATTGTTTGAGGAGGCTCTGGAGCAGAGGGAGGGTGGAATTCCATCTGTTCACTTCCGCGCGGTTCAGTGAGCTGCTTCACTTTTAATGGTTCACTAGGCTGTGACACTTAGCAGAAATTACGGTAAATGTTTTTTAAAACCTTTACATTATCATTTAAGAAGCCGCATGACAAGATCACTGAAAAGCTAACCCTTTGATCTCTGTCTCATGTGCATTTTTTTTGTCTGATAATGGAGACAATGTACCATGTGCCATTGAGGCTGGATAATGTGTTGGTGGGCTTATGTCCACTTTGCCCCCTGCCTTAATGGCAGCTCTATGGTGGTTTTTGTCACACCATTGGAAAAAAAAAAAAAAAAGCAGATTATTGCCCTTAAAATCTATAGCCACCTCAGCAGTTCTCATATAGCTCTTTGCATGTTAGGAGAGCTGACAAACAGCTCGCACGCCAGTGCAGATAGGAAGTACCCTATGTTACCATCAGGTGGAATTCCACTTTGCCTGCTTGAGTGACTCTTTGAACAATGTAAATCATTAAGTAAGTCTTTGCAATGGTGCAGAAAGGTGATGGGGGAAGGGAGATCTGTATCTGGTGCTTGTTCAATGCAATTTCACAGGGTGTCTGTTTATTTTCCATGAGCCTTTGAAGAAGACCAAGTGGTAGTCAACAAGCTCAGTTTGACTTGAAGACAGGGATGGGAAGTCATGGTAAATTCTCGTGCAGTTCTGTGTTTAATCAGCATTTAGGACATGTTTTTCTCCCTACATTTTCCCCTTTCCATTAGAGTCTTCAGCACTTTCTTGTATAAATTGGTCTTTTCCATCTGGAGAAAAGTCTACGGAGTGTCTGGAAATTTGGAGCAACCATTTGGATGTCTTCACTACTGTAGAAATTAGCCCTTTAAGTACCAAGAGAAAATCTTTAAGTTTTTGCAAATAAGAAGGGAAACACATAGAGATGAAGACAGACTCCCCATAGATCCATAGCTTGAAAAGCTTTCTGCTGCCTTAGCTCTAGTCAAAGTAAATGGTTTACAGCTTCTTTAGACAGACCACACTCCCCCATCAACTACACTGCACAGGTGGCATGTCTCAAAAACAGGCAACCTGAAAAACAAATGGTGGCTACAGATTCCAGTCCTTAGAGATCATTCTTACCTTCTCTGACTTTCAAGAATTAAATACTAAAGCTTGCTTTGGTGTTAGGGGACAACTGTGAATTGCAGATTTAGAACCATTTTTTTTTCCTTTTAGCAGGAAAGGCCATGGGCATGAGTTCACAGCATGAGTACAAGCCCTTCACTATGTGAAGACACCCCATAAGAAATAGATATCCCAAAGATACAGTTTCTGAACAGGGATGATGTCCACAGCACCGGCTTCATTGTGCTCACATTTTAACAAGGAGGATGGTCAGCATACTTTACAAATAGGATTTTAGCCATCGCAAAGGAAAATTCTGAAGTAAAATGTAGTTAAATAAACACAGTGAGTTCTTGCTACAGCTCTGCTACAGTGTTGACCCTCTTGATGAAAATGTCCTTTTTCCTCCTACAAGGTGGAATCTACCAGAAGAGCAAAAGGATGCTCAGACCATTTATAAGAAGTCTGTTAACTACTTGTTGAGAAGAGACAAAGGTCACCAGGGAGGGCGAAGGAGAAAGACGCAAGCACTGCAGCTGAATTTCAGGTGGAAGAATATGATCCTTTGGACAAGCTAGTAATAACTGAGAGAGAGGAAGTTGATGAGCTGGTTGGGATTCCAGCTGCAAGTAGCTTCGTATTGTCCCTTCTAGCTGCTGATTTGAGTAAGGCACTACTGACCTTGAGAATTTACCTGACATCGAAACCAGCAAAAATAAAGCAAGCAGATAAATATTGGCACCATAGCTCTGTTTTGCACTGCTCCCTGCATCTTCTTGATGCTGTGCTCTGCTCATGATTCCAGATCACCTACGCAGCTTGGGAGCATCCAGGCTGGGGAAGCACTCACATCACACTGCTCATATGCTGGTTGCCTCTGCCTGCCTCTGGCTTGTGTCAAACAGGCAGAGAGACAGAGAGACACCTTCCCTTTGCCCCCCCCCCCCCAACTCTGCTGAAATGTAAGTCCAAATATTTCTTTTCAAGCGATGACCAAGTCTTTTTGTTTCTTCCCCTCTTGGGGATTTGCAAAAGCTCATTTGAACTCCAGTGTCTCTGTACCGGTGCAGTGGCCAGTGAATGCTTTATGTTACGGACATGCTACCTCTCAATCTGAAAGTGGAATCCTTCCTGCAGAAATATCCGTATCTCATGAAGCTGGAAAAGCATGGCCAATACAGAGCAAATAAATCTATCTGCATGTGGACTTTGACTGGTATCAAACTGGCTCATTTATTGCCACAACTCTTTTCTGGGAGATTTTTGTTCTGCTGTAGAGCAGCTAAATTCCCCCTGAGTGCTATTAGTGTTGCTGCTTTTTATGTCTCTCTCCATGACACTACTCAATGCAAGTTATAATTAACTCAGAGGAAGTAGAAGGGGATGGACTCTGTTTAGGGGGAGATGGGTACAGAACAGGAAAAGATAATGTCAAATAGCCTTTGGGCTTTCTAGTATCCCCTGAACACTTGGGCCTTGGTTATTTTGAGATGTCACCTTTCTACTGAGAGGCAGCCCAAAGCCTGTTGTCAGCCACAAACTACGGCAGTCAGGACTAATTTTCAGGGCTGAGGGAGGACTTGAATAACTTGACTTGTAAGACCTTTGTACTGGCCTTTTGCACAAGACTGGATTCTAGCCTTGGAGAACTACAAAAGCTACTCCTGGCTGAGATCCTAGTATCAAAGGTGAAAATGTCTGTTTTCCAGCAACACTGGACAATCCAGAGAACTATTTATTGCTTAACTATTAAAGATTTAAATGTCAAATGCAGGACTTAACCTGACTCCCATAGATCCCCACATTTGTGCATGCACAGACAAGCTGAAGGGCCATTACACAGCTGAGGCGTGCAAAGGCAGGCTGAGAGAGGGTAGCACTGTACTTCTGAAGGTGTGCACACTTAAACAGGATCCTGGCAAGGTTTCTTGCATTTTTTAAAGTATTGCATTGTGGAAGAAGAAAAGGGTAGAAAAACTATAAAACTAGTGATCATATTGCACATGCTTTGGATACAGAAATTATGCCCCCAGCAGAAAGTAGTGAACGCTAATAGGATCTTAGTGATCAGCTCACAGAATCCTTGGAAGTCAATAAGAAAAAATAAAGTGTCCTTACTGACGTTGATGTCTCTCCAGCCATAAGTAACTTTATACAGCTGACTA
>KL275489.1:16892-28871 GCA_000699545.1 Podiceps cristatus
GTACGCATTACTCACCTGGGTCTCAGTAATGTACATGCACAGTCTAAATAGTTCATACTTTTGAACTATTCAAAAAGTGAGTTTCTGAACCAAGAAGCCATTTGAATAACTAGTGTGCTATTTCTAATTTGAAAACTCATCATTATTTACATGATAAACATAAATGGTGCATTTGGAGTTGTTATGGTCCATCATGTAAATCCGTATTTAAGCATTATGAAAAGAGGATTTGTGACTCAGTAGATCATATTAGCTTCAGAGAAGGTATTCCCGTTGGTCAAATCTTTTTCCTTACTGCCTAACGTGCCTCAATTCCATGTGACAAAAAATCCTTATGACATATTTACTGCTGTGTGAAAAGATGTAGCCATTTTTAATTTCTTTGTATTTTTCCTGTAATATTCTAAGCAGCATTCTCTGAGGAGAGCAGCAGTCTTACTTTAGGTGGCCCTACTTTGATCTCAGCTAGGTGACCATGAGTGATATGCTCCCACAGGTTTAACAAATATTCCCACAAACATTTTTCCCCTCACTCCATGACACCTGTGACATTCTGTCGTCCTCACAAAACACCCATGCCGACTCCATATATTCCTTTCCCAGACAGAAAACATCAGCTCCATACTCTTATTTTCCCTGTTTTGAGCCATTATCCCACTGATCCATCACACTTGCTCATCCTAATAACCTGGTAGCACTTAGAGCTTGTCTTCTTGCCCAGCAACTGTTTTGCAAAGCCAGTTCAGTAGAAATGAGGTTGGTGGTCTCTTGCCACCCCTGCTCCCTGGGGCACGTACTTCTCCTGCCAATACTAACCCTATACTGGCAGCTCAACCACTGGGTCTGCCCTGCCACAGGAACAGGTAGGCAGATGCAGACTCATTTGTCCTTCCCTTTGTCAGGTTGACCATCCCATGCAGACAGTTGAAGGTATCTCCCAAGTGCTGGAAAGATCTCTACAGCTGGTGCTGAGGGGAGAGGCAATAGCTCTTCTGTCTTGCACAAGACAGTACATGCTTTTCTGGCTTCATGCTGGGCCAAACAGACCAATTTCATTCTTCTTACTGCTGCTGTCAATGCTGCATCAAATCAATGTGCATTCAGACAGGGCTTTAAATGTACCCTTAGCATTTGTCCATGAGCTGGAAATTTGTTCTTTCCACCTCAAGTGCAATCAAAAGATACCTGCAATTCCTGTGACTTTATTTATACGGCACAAAGTTTTTAGTTCATTAATGAGCTAATGTTTTTAAGGATACTCTTAGCTGCCACCATTTTGTGTATATTCTCCATGTACACTTGGCAGCAAGATAGAGGCAGATTTTTGTCCTCTCAGCCTCCTGCAGCAGAAGTACTCTCTATTCTTTCCACTCTCTCCACTTAGGTCACATTTTTAAGGCTTGTTTTGCCAACTAAGGGGAAACGAACTTCAGTCCAGATCATCAAAGTTTTCTAGAAACCAATACACTTACGAAAGCCAATGCTTTGTTATGAAAGCTGAGATTATCTTTATAAAGCCCCAGCGGTTGTTGCTGTTAGCCAAAGCTTGTAGAAGACCCTCACAAATCCCGTTTTCATCTTCGATGAGGACAGCAAATATTGACCTTCCTGGGTGATATCTATCACAGGCTGAAACTGGGAGATGAATCAGAAAGAGTTGAAGGCACAAGGAAAAGGTAAGACAAATGAAATGGCAAAATAAGGACAACATTCTGCCAAGCAGATGTTCAGCATTCCTGCAGTCTAATTGACTTTCTTTAAATGTTTGAATCAATGCTCTTAGTTTAATAAACAAAACAGATGCAAAATTTGCAGCTAAGTGTTAGGAGTGAATGTCAAGGCACAGCGAGTGATCTGCATGTCCCCTGGGACTGTGTTTTTTGGTCCAGGATGGGAAACCTGTTGTCAGAATTGTTCCCAGATTATATCCCAGTGGCCCTGATTACCTTAATGTTGGGGAAATGTCTCGAGGGACGTAAACTGCCTAGAATCATTTGCAACATCTGCCAGCAACTGCAATTCTATGTTATTACAAAAGCAATCTCCCTTCCCGGGAATTTGATTTGCAAAAATAGAAGAATTAATAGAAATAGAAATAGAAATAGAAATAAAGGTTTTAAAATAAGATCAGTTTCCAAAAACTAGGTGCACTTTTTTGACACAATTATTCCTTATGCTCTCAAATGGGAATAATTACAGAAGTGACTGTCACAAGATGGTACCTGCTTATGAAAAATAAATCTCTCCCTTGAATTTAGGCAAGCTTGAGTCAATATTTCTCACAGAAGAAATCTCTCCTTTAAGCTCAGTATATTTTCTGGAACAATGGATATTGAATTGTGTCTGTTAATATAATCACTTGACATCTACCGTTTTGTATATTTCGTGTTCCAGGGAAACCTTCTCTGTATTGCTAATGAAATAATTTTTTTATGTTCTCAATAATCATTATTCTCTTTAATGAAAAGTTAGGGCAGATCTTTCAGTCCTTACATGTGGGAATAATTTCTACCCTCACATTACTTTCTTGAGTAACTTAAGCCGACTTGAGTGAATTAAAGTTTTGTAGGGATGGCTTGTTCATAACTTAAGTGCTAATTGACATCTATTTCAGAACATGACATTCTGGAATAAACCCTACTTTAAGACATTAATGCAATTACGGTTTTTATAACAATTAGTATAATTGTGTTTTCGGTAATAACTAATAAGTCGTTGCAGTGGAATGTAAGATAATGTCTCCTGCCTGCTGCCTTCAAAAACCCTCTGTCAGAGACAGTGAGAAAGATCTGTCTTGAGTCACATAAGGCATCTCCCACAAACACGGTGAAATAAGAGAATAGGAGACATGATACTTCTGTCTTTTGGTTTTGAGGCACAACTAATTCTATTCCTTGGAATTTTTGGGGTTCTGGTATCATGAATGAAACAAATTGCTTCATTTCAATGCCTTTGCATCAGGATAGAAGTCAGGTCCAGATACATTAGTCAGTCTAATCAGTGATTAATAGCTAAAGTGAGCTGCTGGTACTTTATTTCCTATCCCCTGCTCTGCCTCCTCTTTAACACTCAGGTAACTGTCAGAAAGGCACCCAGCTATTACAGATGACAAGGGGTAAATGCCTTCATGTTGTCCTCCAAAGGTTAAGGTTTACCAACCTCAGTTGGAAGCCACAATCTCCAATAACCATTAATCCACTAAACTCCAGTACGAGTGAACATATTTATGGCTGCAGTCACTAAAGGGTGAAATAAAGATTAGTTTTTAGTTAGGAACGCAAAGCTTTTTAGATCAATACAGACCCACTGCTGAAATCAATCTAAAGTTTGGAATTTTTAAGTAAAGATTTACTGGGCTTCCTTGTACAGTTAATTTTCCAAAGGGGGAATAGTCTCAGCAATGTTACATAGTAATCAAATTGAGTAAACACTAGTCAGTTCGTAAACTGACCTCAGTTATGCGCATAGCAAATGAGTTTACAGCAATAAAAAAACCCATAATGTGGATAGTAAATTTGCCAATAAACAGGTAAAGCCAAAATGCACATATAGACTAACATGATAAAATATTAGTAGCTACATTTGCCTATTTGAAAACATAAATAATCAATAGACATTAATAATGAAGTTGTTCGTGCGTTTCTTTATTACTGTGCATATTAAGTGTTTCAATTATTTCTACTTAGTTTGATAGATAAATGTATATGCACATTTTATGCCTTGAAAAGAATATAGGATCACTCTTCAAAACAAAAGCTACTGTTTAGATGAAAGAACAAGTGGACTGGAAATACACAGCTTGTTATACCCCTCTGCTGTTCATGTTTGATGCATGTATACAATTTATTATGCAATTTCTTGAGATTTGACAAAGTAATTGTCTGGCAAACCATAGCTTTAATGATGGTTTTTCTGCTTCATACAAAAGGTCTGAAGGTAGTGTAGGAAAATGACTTAATAGATCAGTGTCTATAAATGCTGTTAATGCGTATTATATATATATGTGCAATGGTAACCCAAGTTATTTTCTGAGTTACCGCACAATATGTTGTGAGATGCCATGTGGTAAATTCGTTTTTTGTCATCAGAGCTACTGCATGAAATCTTATATGTTGAGCCGTAACTTCCAAAATAACTCGGGTCACTGCCCTAGCTTTAGTCTTGGTGTCTGTCACTGGGAGTTCTTGACGGTGGACCAAGGGCTGTGAAGAAGCCTGGATGTTATAAAAGCGCCATGGTAGCTTAAAAAAGCCAGAATTTCCATTTTTAATCCCATTTTAAAGGGCTTGTCGCTTGGCAGTTAAAATCCATTCAGGTCTGAAACCAAAGTCAAAGTGCAATATATAAATTTCCTTTTAATCGTACTCGTTTTAAATCATTGAGGCTATTCTTGAGATAAGGAGCACAGAAATCCTAAAGTTTTATTATTTTGAACACTTTTGCGGTCTTTTGTAACTACAATATGCCTAATTTTAAAAAATGAAATTTCTCAGCAGAGGGATGTTCTTCATTTTGCCTGTCTCCCTGTTTTATCATCGGTAAAAGACTACTGGCCAGATTCATAGCTTGTGCAAGCGAGCATTGGGTCCACTAGGACCGTCCCTTTACATCAGCAATGAACCTTTATCTGCTGATGAGCCATACTCGAATGAAGTGGAAATGGAAACCTATTTCATTTTTCTCTGGTGTCACTTCTCAGCTTTGGGATATTTGGGATGTTCATTTACCTTGGTGTAAATGAACGTGAGGCGTTGGGCAGACAGGAAGATGTTACCTTGTAAGCAATTGGTACCTGAAAATCACCCAGGCAACTTGAGCCAAAGGAGGAAAAAAAAAAAAAAAAAAAAAAAAAGAGATGAAGTTCTGGTGACTGCATTCCAACATCAAGCAGCACTTTATTCTATTCCATCTCCATTTTTTAGAATTAATGATATCTACCATCATACCTGCTTTTTTTGCCTCCCATACACGGCTCATGAATGAGTTTGTTGATAACAGGGAAGACTAAAGTCTCTTCTTAATCCTCTGGTACAACAGAAATAGAGATAGTATTGATTTCCTCACATTCCTCATTTGGCACCACGGAAATATTCAAAAGGTGAGGGGGGAACAATTTCCAGCTGTCAACAGTTGGTGTATTCTTCATGCCAAAGTAGACCACAGATGATCTGCTTGTATTCCAAGGCAATGTCACTCAGAGCCAAATACAAGGACATTTTTATTATGTGAACTAGAAGCTGGTCTGAAACAGCTGGCTGGTGACAGATAGGGCCTTGCCAGCCATTCAGTGATGATTTCCTTTTGGTTTCTACTACCTGGGCCAGATTCGAACCAGGAAACCGGACACAACTGTCCCTTTTGCTGAGAAGCAGAGAAACACTTCAGCAAAGGGATTATTTTCCTGCTGCCATTTTCTCCCCATTCAGAGTATCTGCTACCAAAGTTATATCTTCCCTGATGAAAAAGTGTATTTTCACAATGCTACACAAACCTCAGGTTGCTATTTTGCAGCTGGACCTAGTGGAGACGAGACAGAGGTCCTCGTTTATCTGGGAAGCAAACTGGGTTAAGTCAAAGCCACTACTGGATTTCACCGAAATCACCCTCACCAACTAGTGAGGGCCAACACCAGCTAGGGGAATAATGCTTGACCTTCACTGGCTACATAAGTTAAAGATTACCTGGTTTTAATCTCATGAATCCCTGTCTCCATGTTTCGTGTTGGTTTTTGGTTTGGTTTGGATTTCCTCTCAGCAAACTAGCTAACTTGAGGTAGCAGCTTCTGACTTCAAACATACACTTTGGCATATGGGGGAGAAGCAGCATATTGACTATTTCACAATGGTGAGTAGGTCTAGTTACTGAGAAAGCAATGATACATGATCTCTGTAGAAAGATCGCCTTTTTCCCCTCTGCAGCAGAACAAGACTGTACTATTTAAGCACAGCCCTACTATTTAAGCAGCCAGGTCAGAAGGTGCTCTGTGTTATCTTAGAAAGATGGAGTAAAGCAAAGGGAGACAGCAAACTTTAACTCACATTTCCTTTGCTTTTTATACTTATGCCCCCAAAATTATATTAATGAATAAGTATCTTGGTGGCCAAAGTTAACACCACATTTTACTTTATTGTTTCTTCACGAGGGAGTGGACATCAAATGAGTCTTCTCTGCTACATCCAAAGGGAGGAGACAACCTTGGGGCAGTTGAAATGGAGCACTACGGGAAAGATTTCTGTCCCCAGAGCACTTAGATGTGATGGAGAACAAAAGTCTTTGTCAGCAGACTTTGCTTGAAAGGGAATTAAAAAATTTTCACAACTCTTCTCTCCCTTAAAAACTGTTAGTACTCCCTTGGGGCTTGTGAGAGCTATGTTAAACCTATGGATTATGTATTAATATTACTTCAGCAAAAATGTATTCTAAATCTAGCCCCTGCAATCCTGCTAGTTGCTGCTGCTCTGAAGCTTGCCCTTTCCCCCGTGTGTCTCAAAGTGCTGCCTCAAGAAACCAAGTAACTGGGATGGAGCACTCTCCCAGTTGGGAGTGGCTCCTTACAAAGCTTGACCGTGACTTCAGAGCAATCACGGTGCCATTTGCCACCAACATACCCTCCTTATAGTTTTACAATGAGCCCCTGCGTGCACCAGGCTGGGAAAATTCAGCCAAACAGAATGGCAAACGCAGACACATGTCCCACGTCAGGAAAGCGTTCCCCTTCAAGACAGCACTTAAGAATATGCTTTAAGAAATGCTTAAATGCCTTCCTGAACAGAAATGGACTTAAGCACAAGAGAGTATCCCTTAATTGGGAGTACAGTGCAGACACAATCACTAAAGCTCGTATTATGTGCCTGAAAATCAAGTCCCAGAGCGTAAGCTTTTCCGAGTGATGGTTAGAGGGTTCCTAGTTGTAGCATGGTTCTGTACAGAAGGATTTGCTTAATCCACCTTGCTTTTAGATTGCAATTTCCCCAAGCTTAGCTGCTTCTTTTTAACAGTTCCGAGTTCTGCCCCCCCCCCAAGTTATTTTAATAACTCTTTCAGAGGCAATACCTATATTCTGATTTTTCAGAAGCTACTGGTTTTCTACAAACTTTATTCATGTCATCTTGATTGCACAGCATTGCATTGAATGACTTTTTTATTTTTTATGTAGTTTACCCTATTTCCTTTTTGGGGACCGGGAAAGGAGGAAGAGCATTTTGTCTTTCAGTGCCCTTAGGATCACTCATTCAGGGTCCTGTTCAGCAGCACCCAGACCACCCCTACCACAGCTTTGGGTAAGCATGGCAAAAGTCTGAATACTTAATGGTATTAGGACTCTTTGTTAGAGAAAAATTTCATTCTGTATACATTCAGGCACAAAAAACAATACTTCACGATATGTCTGTGTATAAATAAAACCAGTCAGCATTCCTGGAGGAATCTCAGAGCACTGGGCAAGCCTGGAATAACCAGGACACACCGTCCTGATCACCTGTGACATCCCTGGGCCCAGTTGTGCCAGTGTCCAGAGCCACGCGGTTGCGGCAGCCACCAGCATAGCAAGCATAACAGTAAACTTTCAAAAATACCCAGCTGGGGGTGGAGCTGGGCAGATGTGCTCAGCAGGGCCGACGGACCACAAGCTGGGAGGCCCTTGGACTGCACTAATGAAAACCCTTTTTAGCATTTGTTAACTGAAACACAGAGATATTAAAAGGATGCACCTGGGTCAAGGTTCTTACATCTATATTATTAGGCCCAAGATAACTTCTGATGGCAGATCGCTCTCCCTCTCAGCTCCTTGCAATGCCTCACATCTCGGTTTCCTGGGAAAAGGCCCCCTCAGGGAACAAGAAGGCACCTGTGAGCTTTGGATGGTTCCCAGGCCCTAACCCCGAAGTGTGCGAACCAGTGTAGGTACGATCACTGTGCACCAAGTGGTGGGAATCCAGACGTCCAGACTCGTGGGCCCTGGCTCTAACCACCACCACTGCAAACTCCTGAAATCTTCCACTCCTGCCCTACTCCTAGACTGACACTACCCGGCAACAGATGAAGTGAGTAGTTAACCTGTACTCCAGGAACGGTGCTGCTGTGATGCCAGATCTACTCACAGAAGTGCGAGTTCACAAACTTCTACATCAGCAACTTCAGAATGGATTATACAACAACGTCAGCATGAGTAGCAACGTTACTGGTAACAGCCAATACCACTGTTGCTCATCTATTTATATAGTATTTGTACGACAAAAGGGACCTGTGTGCTCAGATCTGTCCAAACAACTACTATGCCATGTTGCACAGCAAAAACAATCCAGATTACCTCTAGTCTTTACCTCTCTGGAAGGTCCCCAAGAGAACTTTTCCTGTGATGAGAGATCCCATCCACATACAGGTGGCTCTGGTGAGTGCTATCATCTCTATTCTACCATTTGAAATGCAACAGAGGCAGAAATGCAGACTGCTGAGAGCTCAGCAGGCCAGACGACATGCACAAAAGCAATTTCTGTGCCCCAAACAGGGGAGCCAGATGAAGTTCTAACAGTGTAAGTGACAAAGGGGCAGGTGTTCAGAATTGACACTTATTTTTGTTCTTAATAATTAAGATACTGTGCATATAACTCAATTTCTGAGCTGTGCTGGGATATCAATGTATAGTGTAACAACAAAAACTGAAAAAAAATCCCCCACAAAACATCAGTTGTGCAGAGCTACGTTTCATTTTACATGCACAGATAATAAAGGGGTTCTAAATTTCTGTTTTATCTACAATTACTCTTAGTGAAAAGTATTTACCTTGCTTATTTACTGAGTTTGTTCCCTGGGATTTTAATGACAATGCCTTATAATTTCTCTTCCCTGCATGAGGACCTCTTCTTTAATGGCAAGATGTGATTCGGTTCCTTTTGCAGTATTGACCTCTCTACTACAAGTCTCTGCAATGAGGCTTCTTCGGTAAGTTGAGGAGTCTCTATGGAGGGAAAGAAATGAGCTAAGGGAAGACAAGTAAAAGCACAACATCTACTAACCCCTGGGTTTGAAAAGATGAAAGCATGGGGCACTCCCTGCTGTTCTTTGGGAATCCTGATTAGGGATAGAGCCCTATAGCAACAACAGGGAAGGCTCAGGAGTTAATATGTGTTCAGTGCCTCGAGGCAGATGTTTAAGTCTTTAAGTCCCTACTTAGACCAAGTGGCAAGTATATCTAGTTTTTCTCCATAGGAAAAAAAAACAACCAAACAAAAAACCAAAAAAACAACAACAAACAAACAAATAAAACCCCCCAAAAACACAAAAAAGGGGGGTAATTTTATATGGTGCAGGTCAGGGAGTAATCACAGAAAAAAATACGCAGTATTTTCTGCTGGCAGCTGCTGCCTGTAAGAGAGGAACTTTAATTTTCTACTTTGCACATGTAATGTGTAAAATTTTGAAAAGCGCTCAAGTGAGTTAGAAACTTTGAAGACTCCCTCCAAAAGTGCTCCCGCCCATTTAGAAAATACCATACCCAGGACTTTTGGAAATATTTGTCCAATGTAATTCATAAGTGACCACAAATCATATACATAAGACATACGATAAGTTATTTCAACTTGAGCTAGTGTAGCAATGTTAAATAAAAATTAACCATGTCTTTTCACTAATGAGCAAATCATACCAGTATGCTAGTCTCAGAAACTTGCTACACATTTGCACAGACCTATTTTGGCAGCTTGCAATGGTATAGGAGTGTGTGACACATCACTCAATGAAAACTGATACAAAACCCCGTGGGGATTATTTACAGCCATTACAGCAGTAAAGTTCAGCAGCACAAGCATGATATAAAAATTGTTCTTCCCATCTACTACAGTTGGGAGACAATTCGCACCACTGAAGACACCAGCCACTATGGAAATGGAGGTGTCTCATAATTCATGTTTCTCTTCACCTGAACAGGGTCCAAATCTGGGTGGACAACAGGGTACAACCAGGAGGAAGGGGAGAGACAATGGTAGCAAAACACAGAAAACGGTTTTAGAAGCAGCATAAGGAGGTGTCATTCTTTTGGGAAGAATACCATGCCCAAAAACACCAACCGCCTAATTTCTCTTGGAGATTTCTTGCAGAAATAATTGACATCCAAGGGAAGAGGAAGGGAGCTATCTGGTGAGGAAAAACAGAATGGCAGAACTTCTTTTTTAAGGTCATCAGAAAATACATAAAAGCAAAAACTGCCTTGATGCCTTTCAGTTCCAGTCCTTTGCATTCATGAGCAATCTGACTCCAACTCTGTAAACGCATTGGCATCCTTGGCCAAGTCAAAGAGAAAGACCATGAGATCTGGCATTCAAAGTCCCACTCCTGTGTGTATTTTAATTAATAGGAGCCTGAGTATTATCTGAGAAAGGTGATGGGGCTCATGGCTTTTCTACCAGGTAAAACTTTCTATATGTGCTCGCTCCAGTCTCCTTTCATGTGCATTTCATTCAAGGGCACCCATTCCACCTTTTTTTTTTTTTTTTTTTTTTGACAATTCGAGGTTTGACAACAGAAGAACAGAGCTATAAATGTGAGGGTGCAATATATCATGAGATAAAGTGTGAAGAACATGTCCTCTACCAAAATGCCCCTTGGTGGAAAGACAAAGCCCAAAATGCCTACAATGAGAATTCCCTCTGCTTGTTACAACTATAAAGGAGCAAAAACCAAAACAAAGCCCCAACCCATGGGCTGTGCTGTGCACGTTTCTAGGGTATCAGCTCTGGCAGAAAGTTGAAAGGTTACGTTTGTGAAATAGCAGCTGCTTTCCTGCCATTTGATTCAGGCTTCTGCATTGCAAAGTCTCGAAACCGAAAGACAAATCTGACAATATGCTAATCTTCCAATAAAAAAAAAATGTGACTTCTGAACCCTTATCTGTTGAAGAGCTGACAGTGAAGTTCAGAGACGGTTGTCTAACCAGACAAAACGATAGAGAAAATATGCCTTCAAACAAGATCATAAATCTTGAACAGTGCAGGGGAACAAATGTAAAGGGAACATTTTACCACTAACACCATTTAGTAGCCTCACTTTCTTTCTCTCCCCTCCATCCCTCCAGCCGCATCATACTTGCAAGGAAGGAGGATGTACTCTGTCAAAGCAATAATATAAATACAAGGGGGGGGGGGTGACAATATATGGGGTACTGAAATCAGACATTATTTCCATCACATCCGGGGTGCAGGGGGACAGCAGAGACACAAAACCAATACGGTGCAACCTGAATACAACAGACTTACCCCCCCTCCCTGCCCAGCAACACACACACAAAAAGTTTGCATATTGCACAGGGCGCTTGAAGATCATAAATCTATGCATGAGAAAGATGTAGTGGAAATTTTTGGGGGGATTAGAGTTTATTTTTGTCATCTCTGTGAGACAGCTACTCATTCATCCAGATCACAGCTAAGAAAAAAGCTGGTCACAGAAATTAGCAGTTTCAGCTCAGCAGCAAAGTCGCCAGCCTGTGAAGGCAGAGAGAAATTGACTAATTAGCAATGCGCACTAAAACTTGACGGTTCTTTATAGAGAGAGAGAAGAGAGAGGGAGAGCGAGAGGGAGGGAGGCAGCGAGGGGGGGGCTCGCTTTTTCCCCTTCTTTCTTCCAAAGATGTTTGAAATCGCAGTCATTTACGCTCGACAATTTTTACAATAGCCTTGAGCCATAATTTTGCGAGTCTCTCCAGCATCCATCCCCCTGTATGGTCTCTCTCCACTGGCCATGCACGACCGTTTCTCTCCCCAACCGTGGATTTCCTATTACTCTCGTTACGACTCACTGAGCCCCAGGCCCAAGGATAATGATGTGTTGTTTCTTGGTAGCATAATTTGTCACACGTACATTTTTTCTTCTTCTTCTCTTGCAGAAAGCTCTGCGCTCTCTCTCTCTCTCTCTTTCTCTCTCTCCCTCTCTTCCTCACCCCATTGGGGAGGGGAGTGAGTGGCTGCGTGCTTCCGTGACCACCTGGGG
>JMFS01082361.1:0-34716 GCA_000699545.1 Podiceps cristatus
CCCCGCCCCCCCAGTACGAAGTAAAAAACCAAGAGGTGCACTCATCTCCCTGTGCATCTCGCCCTTTGCTGGGTTCGAGGTGCAAAGCTAAAACGATGGGAGTAATTGGTGGGTGGAAGATCCTAAACCAACGGGAAATGTATGGGCTTGACGACCTCTGGATAACCCGGGTATCTTGGCACGAAAAACGCAAAAATATTTACTCACCTCTAAATTTCGATTTTTTTTTTAAAGCTTTTTTATTTATTTTGCTTTTATTTCTTAAGTCATTTTTTGAGATGATTCAAGCTCCCATCCACAGTCTAATTATAGTAAACAGGAAGAGTTTGGAAGGGGAATGGGTTGATTCGTGGTGGGGGTGGGGGTATGTGTGCAAAAAACAGAACACCCTAAACCCCCAGATCAGGAAGGTGCTGGACAAAAAGGCTTTCTGTGACTTGCGCACAGGCTGAAATGAAGATCTGAAAACCGCTTACAACCCCCCTCTCTGACTGGTTTGAAAGCGATTCCAGCAATTAGGAATTAATTTGGCATGGTCAAAAGGCGATTTCACTGCAAGTTAAATCAAGATATCCAAACTTTTACGAAGTTCAAGTGGTGGAAATGGGCCGCTGGGGTGGAGGTAAGGCTGCAGGAAAGAAAAGCAAGGAGTGTTCAGGAAAGGCAGAAGAGGGGAAGGCGTGGAGCAAGGGCCCGAGGGATGGTGAGCCCACGTTAGCGCCAGAAGTTTTGCTGCTGTTGTTGCTGGAGGAGAGGGGGGCTTGGGGGGCGGAGGGCAGAGGACGCTTTTCTTTTTCAAATGGAGAAAGTACTAAAACTGTGCTGGAGGTCCTAGCTAATAGAAAGATGAGTTTTAATTAAAAAAGGAAATCAGTGGGCTTGCTGGCCGATCAGTACTTCAGGTATAGTATTGGGGGGGGGGCCCTCCCCAGTTAATGGCAGGAGCCAGAGTGAGCCCAGGCAGGGCTGACCCTGGGATGATGTGTGGGGCAAGAGGCACCGGGAGGGTGTGGAGTGTGGGCTGGGGGGATAAAACAGGGCTTTTACGCACAGGCAGGCCAGCAATAAAACCATCACGGGGAGGGGTGGCAACCCAACCTGCCCTGGCAGCTCATGGCAGTGCTGGCCGCGGGGCGCACCCCCGGCATGGGTCCTGCATTGCCCGCTGGGCCCAGCCGGGGCTCAGGCATTAGGGTTGTTCCTCATGAGCTCCACGTCAGCGTCCACCATCTCCCTCACCAGCTCCTGTAAAAAGGGTGAGAGGCAGATGAGGGCTTTGGCACAGGGATGAACAGGCGGCAGGTTGGGAGCGTCCCAGAGCATGACAAGCACCCTCTGCCCCCCCCGCAGCGTGACAAGGAAGGGACGGGGCTTTACTGGGCATTTCCCGCAGTGGCCCTGGCCTTGGCCCTGGCCCCGGCTCTGTCGTGGGAGCGTCGGGACGCTCTTGAAACTGGCTTGTTCAAGTCACGGCCTGCGCTTCCCTGCTGGCACCCCTGCGCCAGAGCCCGCTCTTTCCCGAAACACTGATACCTGCCGGGCCCTTTTCAGGGTGGGTTGGCAGGGTCACCAGGGATGCCTCACACTGCCATGGTGGCTGCTGTCTGCAAAGCAAGAACCCAAGGGCGGGGGTTCATGAAAAGTGAGATTTCTCCATGTGCCTGAGTCACCCCATGCAAAGTCCCCCCTCCCCGTGGATTGCTTTTGGAGGACACGAACACCCGTCAGGTACAAAGCACACTAGAAAGGCCACTCACATCAAAGGTGACTCTCGGCTTCCAGTTCAGCTTTTGTCTGGCTTTGGTAGAGTCTCCTTGCAGAAAATCCTGTGGAAGAGAAGAGAGAGGCGCCGTGAGAAGCGTCCGCCTTCCCCACCTCGATGGCCTCCCCGTTGCTTGCGCTTCCCCGCGAGCCCAGTGTGGCCGAAGCCACCGTTGGACTCTTCTGAGGACTAAATATTTTAAGATGCAATTTTAGTGGCAGCTCATATGCCTATAAATCACCAGGAGGCAGCATCCTTTCACCAGGCTATTTCAGACTGAAAGAGTTATTCTTTGTTTTTATGTTTTCACGGGGTTTGTACTCCAGTCTCACTGCCGTATAATGGTGAACATTTTATAAGAAGTTGTCATATGTCTTAGTCATGCTATTGAATGAGCTGTTTCAAATTCTTTTTTCCCCGATTTGTTTAAATAATGTAAATCACAGAGCAAACATGACAACTATTCTCTTGCAAATAAAAATGTGATCACAGACAGATGATGCTGAAAGACTGTTATGAATATGGGTAACCACACGCAACAGTAGTAAACATCCAGCTTTTGAACGCTTACATCTTTTTTTCTAGAGTATTTTGTGCATCCACATGGAAAGAAGAATCTAAGTATCTCATAAATGAAAATAAATTGTCCTGAAACCATTACAGAAACCAAGACTTTGGTCATATTCGCCTTACTGTTCAAGCATTCTTAAAAGTGCTACCACACCATAACAATCCCACAAACGGTCATCAAAAATAACGTAACAAAAGTAAGCAAAAATAAAAGATCCCGGTGACTGCATTTCTAACTGAATGAAAAAAATGACTGAATCTTCCTTTAAAATTTGAGTACTGTGTTTACATAGTTAGCTTTTTCCAACTTCATGGTTTGATTTAATAAAATATATCATCTCTCCTCACAAGCTGCGTTTCTCTGTATGTACAATTACATCTGTCCACGTTTAAAAAATAAAAACAAACCAAACCAACTTTGTTACAGAACAACAAAGCTCAGGCTGAATTCTGCTCTTACAATTTCACTTTATGGTGGTAACACAGCAGGCTTTCCAGAAAAAATGGATGGACTGCGTTTCTTCTCCCTCTCCCACTCTCTGACCAGCAGTGGAGCTAAGGAGCGTTTTCTGGCCGTAGGGTTTTTTAACTGTAGTGCCGCACACTACATTTTTCAGATGCTATCTTTTGTGCATGTGTGGTTTGGGTCATGTTAACTTCCAAAAACACCTCATCCTGTGCAGTAAAATGTAGGAAATTCTTCTTCATAACTGTGCTCCAGAAAGCTAGGCAGCTCGCTTCCAGCAGCAGAGGAAATCCACCAAAGGAAATATTGCACCGAAGAAGGGGATGTGGAACAAACGCGTCTGCCGAGACTATTCCAGGCAGCAGTTTTACTAGTTCAGTCTTCAGGCTAAAAACATTACAGCCTGCTTTCAGAAAAGAGTAAACGGATGGATCAGAACAAAATGGTATGAAAATAAAAAATGCCGTGATTTCCTTAAATTAGACTAAATGGTTTCCTACTGCAGCCCTATAATGGGTTTTTAGAAACTGCAGCAGACGTTTGAGGCCAAGTCATGCAAAACCGCATCAGCTCGAGGGATCCCCTGGAGGGTCGTGTGAATATGGATTGCAAAATCTGGTTTGAAATGGGAGAGACTCCCACTAGCTTTGATAAAATTTGGATCAGACCCTAATGTGCTCATGGAGGTATGCCTTTTATCTGGAATTTGGTTTAATTTACATTATATATGTGTGTATCTATGTGCCTGGAAACCAGGAAATCCTTCTTAAAATAATAATTTCAGTATAAAAACAATTGCCTTTTATTCAGTCCTAATTCAAGCCATTAGCTAGAAGTTAAGTGTTTTAATACCTCCTAGTTTTATGTCATAAAAGCCGTATCATAAAACTTAGAGTTTCATTTTTATAAATACTGTGTAAGTAATAATTTTATGTCCACAGTCCTTACATTGAAAACATCTTTTGAAGCTGAGCCTATCTAGGATACTGGCTTCCCTTTTAGAAAAAAAATGGACAGGGAAGAACAGAATTAATTGCCATCGCCTGCTCTATGTGGCTGCATTCTGCTTTTGAACAGCTTGGGAGCAGTCTTTTAGCTTTCTTGGACAAATGCTTTTTGTTAAAACAGTTTATCTAAAAAAATACTTTACCTAATTCCAGCCCTTCATTCAAAAACATAAACACTCAGCTGCTGAATGGGCCAAAATAAGGTGTGTGTGGGGAGACTGCAAATCAGTAAAAGCAAAGTAACTTGCAGTGCTGGATTATACATAGAAATAACACAAACAACTAGTGTATTAAAGCCATTTAAGTATAAATTTTTTTTTTTTTCTTTAAAAGTTCACATGCTTTATCAATGATGCAGTAAAGGTATTATGGCATGATCTGTAAGCACAAGCAAAAAAAGAGAATAAAGAAGATTTAATATATATGATAATACAAATTCCCCATCTGACATAGGTTAAAAGATTTTAAATGGCTCTCCTGGAGAAGTTTATGTACTTTTGAGAAACATTGCTTTGTAGTTAGATTTACTTGAAAATAGCATTACTGACAAAATGTCTCCTAGGCACTTTTTAAAAGGTTCTCTTATAGAAGTCACTAGGTACTGAGATCAAGTGAAACTGTAATATTAACACCATGTTACACCTAAATTCAAGGTTTGATTGTATTCTTGTTAGTCAAAGTTTCAACACAGAATGGAAATGATGACTGGAGCAAAGCTATTCCTGATTAAAGGATTGTATTGCAGTCGTGTTTCCTGTATTTTTCTACAAGTAGCTCATAATATGAAAACAATAAGGTAATTACAATAAAATAAGAATATTAAAAAAAGCTCCTCTTGGAACAGAATGACTGCTTGTTTATATTATTCAAGTCTTTCACTGAAACCAGAGATGCATCTGTCAGGCTTCCAGAAGAAAAAATCCACAAAAGAAACACAAAGTCAAAAAAATGCTGGCATGCTGATCATTGAAGTGTATTGATTTTTCAGTATCAGGGCTTCACTTTCTGGATGTACAACTAGATAGGAAAGCAAAGAAAGAAAAGGTGAGGCTCCACTGGAGAAAACATGGATTTATTTATTTTTTTTTTTTTTGGGGGGGTGGGGGCTAGGGTGGGATGGGAGGGTGTTCTTGAAAAACAGCTGCTGCTGCTGAATGTAAACTGCCTGATACCCCTACTCCCGATGGAAAGGCACCTGATGAAATGGCACCACTTCAAGTTTTGTATTCCTGCAGGATAACTTTTTCTGTGCTGTTGTGCTTTGCACACTGACAGGAAAACAAAGCCCTTTGACTCCATGAAAACCCTGAGGATTTAGATACTGAGCTGAGAGTTTGCAAACCTGAAAACACTGATTAAGGCTTTCTGTTGGTTTTACAGTACTCAGATCATGAACAAAAAATTAAGTCTTTGCTTTTACTTACCCATTTTGGGAGGAACAAGCCCTTATTCTGCATGCAAATACAGCTAACATAAGTGAATAGTAATGACAACTTTTACTGGCAGGCTGAGTTGGAAACAACATCCAGGTAAATGTTTAAGGGGCAGAAAGACAGAAAGGACAACAGTCAAATTCCCTGTTGCCACTTAATATGAGACTGAACTCTCCTACGGCTTTATATGTACCTCACTGTCATTAGACTGTCAGAGAAAAGAAAGGGTTTATCCAGTGTGAGGTTTTCTGGTTTACCTTTTCTGTAAATGAGGCTGTGTAACTGTGTAGAAAATACCCCATTATTACTAAACCTGATTTTATGATGACTCGGTTTTTTTGTCCAAATGCACATACACAAACGCATACAGATAAGCAGAGAGAAATTTATTATGCAATGTGGCAAGCATTTTTAAATTTGGTCTTAAAACCATCAGACAAAAATGTAAAATATTTTAATGTAAAGATCACATTTCCCAAGCTCTTGTTCTGAGTGTCATCACAACTCCTATTTTGACTTGCGCAGTGATTGATCTGGTTTCACTGTGCAATGTATCACTGTCTCATTCAATTAACTTTAACTCAAAATTTAAAGCCTCGAGACAATGTGAGAAAATGGAGATAACGTGGCCTGAAAGAAGGCCAAGGCTTCCTTTATTACTACAGCTCAGCTGATTCCCTTTAAAATGTGCCTTCAGTGAAGCCAGCGCCGAGCGCCAGCTTTTGCTCTCTCTTACGCCAGAATAAAACTGAGATCAAATCCTCAGTAAAACACCTGCGATGGAATCGTGCCCAGCTCCGCTCACTGCAGCAGAGACAAGGCTTTACCTCTAAAAATAAACAGACTTGATCTAAGCACACAACAGTTTTACTGCATCTGAAAATCGTCCAGGGTTACGTTCACAATCGGCACGACCGCTTGGAAGATGATTTGTTACATCAGAGCTCCCATAAGCAAAGAGCACAGACCCAGCTCGGTGGAGGCTCCAGCTTGCGTGTTTAGTCTTGCACTCTTTTGCTCGAGAAGTTTTGTCAGGAAGGATTTCAGGAGGCTAGGAGCCAAAGTTTCCTGCAAATTCTGCTTGTGTCTTGTTGGTTTTTTTTTTGTGTTTTTCCTTTTTTTTTTTTTTTTCTCCTTATTTCCTTATTAAAAATGTTGCCTTTCAGCTTTAATTCATCCCATTAAAAGAAAAATGAATAAATGTAGCTGCTTAATTAGGCAACATTAGCTTGCAGTTTTGCATTTTCACCATTATAACTCAGTATTGTATATATCAAAGTTTATCTTTTTAAATAGTCTCCTGTTTTGTTCTTTTTGTAGCATTTTTTGTAGCAGTTTTTCATGAAGGTTCATGAAGCACATCTCAGTAGTAAAGTCAGCCCCACAGTATATTTGGGTATGTGCTGCAGCTCATTGCTTGTGGAACAGCCTTGTTAAAGTGCTTGCTGCAAACAGGCAGATGCATTGCTCATGAGGCAGTTCTACCACCACCCTTATCCTCCATTCCCTAGTCTTCTCCTGCACTTGCCACAGGCCTGGGGACGTCATCTTAACCCAGTGCAAGATCGGAAAGCAGTTTCTGTGACTTCAGCCGAGCTATTCCCTGTGCACTCCATTAAGAAAAGTAGTGAGATGTCACAAATCAGAGCTGTAGAGCCTGTAAACATGCACCTTGCTGGTGCAAAACTCAATATACAGTTCAGCTAAGTCTGGATCAAACCCCAGGAGTCACAGTAATAAGCACTGCGTCTGCTGTACACTGCTCTGTAAGTGCTTATGGAGACCCACGAGGCAGAGAGGACTGGCTCGATTTCTTTGCGAAGGGTAGTGTTTGTTATAATATCTATAGTAACAGGGAAAAACCCAGTATAATTATAAAGCAAGAAACTCCTATCTCCACAGTAAATATGAGGAGTCTGAAGATAAAACATGTCAATGAGCAAAGCCCAAGCCTAATGAGGAAGACAGTAAACATCTTCAGGAATTTAAGAAGAGCTGTAATGTGTTGCTCAGTTTTCATCTTTTCTTTCCACTGTTCTTAGAAAAGCAAAGTTGTGGAGCAGTTAGGGTACCAAGGGAATAGAAGAATGCCAGTGAATTTGGTTCCTGATCTAAATTTGTTTTAATGCAGCATGAACAGACTGCTTTCTACTCTTGGGTCAGCAGTCTTTTGCAGAAAGACAGTATTGTTTGCAAAGAACCACAGGAAAAGGCAAAAGCAACCAATAGGCTGAAACTCACGTATAACAAAATGCCATTTAAAATAAGAGGCATAAAGTTTTTTTCCCCCAGCACATTTTCTTATGCAAATCCCCTCCTTATTCAGAAAGCTCCATTTTTACTAAAAACACGGAGAGGAGGACTTGAGGAAAGGGCTTATGCTGCACGGCGCTGAGCCCCTGCACGCCTGATGGACCTCAGCAGGCTGCAAGTGCTGGGCGTCTTTAGGGGAAGGTCTTATCTTGGGGCTCCCACTGTACTGCAGCAGTAAGGTGTCAACACAAGCCACGCGGTCAGTAAAACCCGAGTACAGCCTTCGCTTTTCTGCCAGGAGCATTAGAACAGCGGCTTTATCTTATCGGTTTGATAATCTTTAATTTGACCAGTTTCCAAAGGGTTAAGGCAAATGAACTCGGAGCAGCAATAAACATTAGTGCGATAATAACAGTAATGGAGCTCCTCTCCCTCCTCCTCCTCTTCCCCTCTCTCCCCTGCGCCTTTTCCACTTCGCTGCTGCCTATCAGCCCAAACCGAAGCTGAAGCCAGACCTCTCTTTCAATGACAGGGGGTGATAAGAGACGCGAAGAAAACAGCAAGCTGTCTGGTCTGCTCAGGAAGTCGGGAACGGGCGGTATTGTCCATCAGCGGGGCCACGCGGCGGCCGGAGGCCGGGAACAATGCTCCGCTCCGGGGAAATGGACTCGCTCAGCGCCGGCTCTGGCAGCCCCACCGACACCGCAGATAAAATGGCGAAGCAGGGGGAGCCGGCCCCGGGTGCCTCGGGAGCCTCGTCACCGGGCCCTAATTGCTTTGACGGAGGTGGTGGCCCGGTGAATCGACGCGAGGCCGCAGCCCACGCACGTTCCTGGGCGGAGAGCGTGTGCAGACCTCAGCCACGGCGCGAGCGCCGGCAGGGCTGCGGGCGCAGGAGCCCCTCGCAGGGCTGAGCATTACTCAGGTCTATTAACTTCCGGGTGCCTCGGGAGCCTCGTCACCGGGCCCTAATTGCTTTGACGGAGGTGGTGGCCCGGTGAATCGACGCGAGGCCGCAGCCCACGCACGTTCCTGGGCGGAGAGCGTGTGCAGACCTCAGCCACGGCGCGAGCGCCGGCAGGGCTGCGGGCGCAGGAGCCCCTCGCAGGGCTGAGCATTACTCAGGTCTATTAACTTGCCAAGTGAAGCCTGAGAAAACGTCTTGGCCAGTCCCGTCCCACGAGCCAGATAAAATTCCTCCCGAATTACAGCCCGATATCCCTGAAGCCAGTGCTGAATTTCATCTCTTTGGATCTGGAGCTGAGCTCGCTCATCAGGAGCCGTCCCACATGGGGATCGGCATAGGTCTGCGCCAAGGCATCCCGCTGCAAGTCAGGCCAGGGGTGCTTTTCAGGATCCCAGGCGTGAGGCGGGCTGAGGGGTGTTCCCCCCCCCAGCAGGGAAAGCCCCGCTGCTGCAAACAGCAAACTTCCCGCAGCTGGCTGCGGGGAGACGGGTGCTTCCCTCCCTCTCGCTTTGCCCCGAGGCCCAGTTCTGCGCTCTTGGGAAGAACTGGAAGGTGTTCCCCTGTTCCCCAGCTTGGAGGCAACTGTAATTGCAACCTCAGCTCACAGCTCTGCAAAACGCCAAAGAGGCTTCCAAATGGTGAGATCGTTTCTAGCTCACAGGAATGACTGCTGAAAAAGCAGGGAACTTCGGGAGGAGAGGAAGAAGATCAAACCCACTCCATTCACTATGTACAGACCATAATTAGGATAGTTCAGGTATTAGCACTTAGACACAGAGACACTTTCTTCCTGATATGGCATACCCAGTCATCCAAACACATACATCGTAGCTAAAAATCTTTAGCACGCTTGCTAAAATGCAAACTAATATTTAAACGCTATATGTTATTATGAACCGAACTAAGCTTTTCCAACTTTTCTAAGAAAACAGAATTGCTCTTTGCAAATGCTGATTAAAGGTGGTACCACTGCCGTTGGCCATCGCCAGCCTATAGCCTGGCTGCTGATAGAAAATGGTGCGTGAGCTGACCCTCGCGTGCTTCAAGCTAACCTGTGCACAGAGGGGTGTTTGAATAACCCGAATTTTGCACGACACAGGTTAGAAGCAATTGTGCATTTTCTCTTCCCTGCAGAGGTTTTCGGGAGGTTGCATGTGAGCACGTTTCTTCAGGCTCCCTGACCAAGTCGTAAAGAGAATGCCCGTGTGTCACCTTCACACCGCTAAAAAACCAAGACCCTGTGAGGGATGAACCTTTCATATGGGACGGAGATCAGCTGCAATACAGGAAAAGAACAGCATCCTTTGCTCTTCACCTCCAAGTCCTGCTTTTATTCACTGTTAAATGTGTGTGCTTCTTGCTTCCCTGCGGCCTATTCTCTACTCTGACGATACTTCTTGCAGGAAGAGTAAGATAATTGTGTCTTCATCACACATGGTTTTATTGCCACACAGAGCATGTTATCTTTAAGATTATTAAACACAATTCTCACATTTTTTTTTAATCAACTCTGATTGTTTTTCTCATTGCTCCCTTCTCTTCATATTTTTTGCTAACATCGGGGAATTGCTCTGTGAAGCTGTTTGATTTCAGTGGGGTTTACTGTGCAGTTACATCTGCATTTTTTACTGGAAATGGAATATGGCCCCTAGGGTTAGCTGACTTCACTGACTGATATGTCAGGATGAATAGGAAAACTGATAACCCCAGAAATCCTTGCTGCAAAGCTACTCAGTTTCTTCTTCTCTTCCACTAAAATATCCTTCATTTATAACAACTTATATTAGAAATGTTAATAGGTTTAGTTATCATTGCTAGACAAATACCAAATGATAAGCAACAAACCAGTCAACATTAGGACAATGAACTTGCATTCTACCTATAGACACTTATCTACCTTTCAAGCATTAAGCAGCAATTTAATGAATGCAGGTCTGATTAGTGGGATATTACTACTCCATAGGATGAATTCTTTATTTTGTACAGGATGCACTGGGTTTGGTGATTTTACTGCCCCTATGGATATACATATCTCTGAAAAAATCAAGGCATTTGTCATGTTAACATAAAAATGATATTGTTTGGTGGCTTTTTTTTTTTTTGAAGGCTGTGCTGTTATATTTGCCTTAATAAAAATATTAATTTACTCAAAATGTCAGTTTTCACCTAAAGAGAACACCTGTAATCTGTGATCGCTGCCTTTGTCATGGAATGATGACACTCCCTTCTTTATGTCTTATACTGATATATGAACCCCTGCCCCTGCAGTCTGTGGTAAGACTGGGGGGGAGGGAGGGGATGGATACTTCTCTCTTCCTGTCTTCCTCCCCAGTATGGATTAACTAGTACAAAAGAGTTAGCATGAAGGATGGTTTGTCATTTCTCACTGCTTGAAAAACAGTTGTAAAATACTCCCTCCCTGCAGTATGGGGGATGAAGAAGGGAGATGCCACTTCTCTGGACAATGCAGCTACATACTGCCTTTTACCACTGGCTGTTTTTTTAGAAGCAGCCTCCCTCTACATGGTCATAAACCTGACCTAATTTACGGGATGCACCACCTTCCCCCCCACCCCTCACTACATTCCAATTTCTCACTAAAACCCCTGTCTGATTTGAAAACCCTTTTCAAGACACAATATACAGGAAAAAAAATAAGCTGTGAAAGGCGTAAAGGGAGCTCTAGAGCCGAGGCTTTGTTACCCAAGGAAAAAAAAATCCATTTCACAGTATATGGAGGGGACTCAGGATGGGACACCATGGGACTCCCATCTGCAGAAGTAAAGCTATCCTTGCTGGAACACCTCTAGTTACAAAGCAAGCAATGGTCCACCAAAGGGTTAAAATAAAACAAGGTAGGATAATTTCTGATTCTGAGTACGTCCCAAACGTATTCTCCAGCACGCTTGATAGTGAAGGAAGTCCAAGCAGTGGCCTTTCACATGACATCATAAAAGCCTAATTTATCACCAGCCACCAAACATCTAGAAAATCATAACATCCTTTCAGGAAAACCATGTGCAAAATAATCAGATTTACTTTGATGAAAGCTTTAGTGCTTGAGTCCAAGTAGGACACTACAAAGAATAACCCTTTGCAGGTACTGGCGTACAACAAAGCAGGTCACATTTAATGCTTCAAACTCATGCTTTATCCATTAAAAGGCTTATGCATTTCCTGTCCATAAACAAACGTATTCCTACGCTGCATGTGTGTTCAACCAAGGCTGCTAAGATAAAACACTGGTCACTGGTAAGTCTAGGCAAGGCAGTCAGCTGAATATTTCCTTTACAGATGAAAAAGGTGCTAGCGCTGCCAACACAGGCACTGTGCCCCCTACTCCCTTGTCTCACAGTCCCTGCAAGTGTGCTAGGGATACGGGCTGCGCATTGCCTCAGCGTCTCACGGCTTTTGAAAGGATGCTCTGCAAGTCACAGCAGCCTCCGACTGCCTGAAGTTCGGGAGCATAAATCTGGGAGAAAGGTAGATTTACTTACCTTCCTCCTGCCTTTTAAGCGCATTTTATGTAACCCCGAGAAAAGTCCCTGAGAATGAACTGTTAAGCGTACCCACTTCATTTTCACTGCAGAATATCTGAAGCTTTTGACTATCCGTATTAGATGTTGTGCATACTGCCATTTTCAGTCAGGACAAAAGATAGTTGGGGTGCGAATGTTTAGCATCAAGACTAGTGGCAGGCTGCTACCACACTGGTATGTTAA
Organism: Podiceps cristatus; assembly: GCA_000699545.1. Taxonomy (NCBI): domain Eukaryota; kingdom Metazoa; phylum Chordata; class Aves; order Podicipediformes; family Podicipedidae; genus Podiceps; species Podiceps cristatus. The sequence goes on from JMFS01082361.1 coordinate 12,181, forward strand.
CAAATAACGAGGAAAAAATGAACTCCGTGAAATCCACCTGGAACTCCAGACGTGAACACAGTAAAGGCCCCTGAGCACACTCAGCATCATGGCTATGCTGAACCTTCTACCCGACAACCTCCAAAACACTATGTAAAAGACACTCCTCTCTGTCTATCCAAGGGTCTCACTGTTCTGGCTCTTCTGATCGTTATTTTTCAGTGGCCAGTGTAGCCTGTCTTGATGAAAAAATACTGCTCAGCAAGCAGTGTATCTCCATAAAATCAATTGGTTTCACATTTGCAAATGAAATCGAACAAGTCCACTTTTTGTGTTGATTTAATAGACAAAACAGACCATAAAGCAATTAATGAATGGCTACAAGTATCAGCTACATGGTGTTCAAGATTTTTTTTGTCTGTAACGTTAAATTGGTTGATGTATATTTAAAGACGCACAGATTCCAATAGCCATTCAGTTCACTGATCCTGCTGCTTAATAATCTGACCCTTAGGCTCCTGCTGGTCAATGGCCACAGGTTCTTCTGGTCGGACTGGAAAAATAACCGGATTTTCCACACCATTCTTAGTGGTTTGTTGTTGCATGTTCGCTGATCTTGGTTAATAAAAATAACTTCCTATTACATTTCCTGCACAGGAAGGCCTGGGAAAAAAAAAATCATAGTTTTTCCTATTCTGTCTTTCACTTTCTCTCAAGCAGACATCCAACCCACCACAAAATCTTCAAAAAAAAAATCAGTAACATTAATAAAACTATTTTATTTTCTTTTTAAAAAAATCACTATTTTGTTCCCTTTCATCCTTCCCTTTCCTTGGCTATTTAATTCCTCTCACTTTTCATGTTTAACTCTTTCACATGTTTTGGCTAATTTATTTTCCTATAAAATCTCACTTCCCTCTTTTTATTGTAAGGCATTTTTCTTCCATAATTTGATGTCTCTTGTGGTTTTGCTCTTTCGTTCAAGATCTTCCCATTCCTCTTCTGACCATCATTTTCCTGTTCCTCACAAACACCCTCTTACTACCCCATCTCTCCATCCTCAAAATACATCACCCCACAACTGAGATTTTGGTTTCTTCTCTTCATTTCTCCTAGAGAGCTCTGCTGTAGATTCTACTATATAGATCTTATCGTTTGAATGTTTTTCTACTTCTTCCCAGGTGTTCTCTATGCATCCTCACAAACTTCTTCCTTTTTCTTTTCCAGAGGTTCTCCATCACATACCAGTGCCAGTTTTCTCTTCACTCAGGTTGTGAATTTTGTGTAGAATATTGCAGAGTTTGGGAGACAGTTTATATTACCACTAACACAGCAGAGGTTTGCTGACGGGGCTAAAACTATGTTGAAATAAGTTTTTAAAAGCAAAAGGATCTTCTAAAGCTTACAGTGCCAGTTTCAGTAGGGGTAAAAAGCAGATTCATTTACTGCTATTACTGTTCACAGTAGTTGCCTATAAAATTCCACAGATTTGGCAGTGCATTCACCATATACACTTTAAAAGCATGCATAATATGCTCTGTTTCTTTCCAAATCATCACCAAATGCAAATACTTCTTGAAATCTGTCCTTTCAATGACCTTCTTCACTTAAACTCTTTCAATTAAACAAGAAAGGGATTTTTGATCTGTTACCAAAAAATTCTTCATTATTTCACCCTGCAGCAGTCAAATATGAAAGAGCATTACAGAAGGAAAACAGCATTTTCTAGTGGTCCTGTCCTACTCACCAAACCTCCTTTAGTTCCACAGTAGAAAAGCAAGCAAACTACTCAGACATACACCTCAACAGGCGTGGGCTCAGAATACTCCCATGTTTTCACCTGTATAATGTTTAAAATGTGAGATGCCTCATCCATCACTTGATTCTTTTACAAGGAAAGTGTCTCTTGAGACCATTCACACGGGAATCATCTATTGCCAAGTTTTGATATGAAAGACAGAGCTGTTCTTCAGACAAGCAATCCTATTTTTCATTCACATTTTGGCAGGGCAGAGACGCCAGGTAAGGGTCCCATTACACGTTGTACAAACACAGAAATGGCAGCCCTTTCTCTGAAGACCTGTCAAAGTCAAATATCACCTCCTGGAATATTCTGTTAGAATTCGTCTACAGCTTGCATCTCTTTTCCAGTGCAGGTCACCGATAAACTTTATGGCTTGGTTTACTTTGTTTGATGTTTTCAACATAATGGGCAATACATATCAGCACATAAAGCCATGAATGACAAATTGTCATGTATCTACTGAGAATCTAAAAAGCAGTTGAAGAAAACTAGGTAACGTCTTAGCAGCTTCATTCCACTTGTAACCCGAGCAAGAACTTCAACTGGACGTAATACGATTTAGACAAAATAGAACTGCTTCACAGCAGCACTACGGTGACTGTGAAGGACCACCAGAGAAAAAAGATACAGATTTTACATAATTAAGCAATAGTAGTGACATTCCAATGGCAAGAAAGCACCGTCTTCCCCCTTTTACAAAGCTGGGAGACTCGGGGACTTGACCAACATCTTGGAATGAGAGTGAGGAGCAAGAAGAGAATCCAGGCTGTATCCCACCACTTCCCTCTGACATGTAGCTTACTACAGATGAAACAGCTGAGGCATTCGTATCACAGTGCATCTGGCATAATTTGCCCTGCATAAGTCCTTGCTGTTGATTTGTAGTGAGCAGCCCCTCAGCAGCAATTGCTCCAAGGATGAGTGGATATACGGCACCTTCATGCAGCAGATTTGCCTGAAGTTTCACTTCTGTTCCTGCCCTTGGCTTTTCTTTTAGAGCTTGTTTCACATAAAAGTCAAATATTCACTCTAGTAATATGAAAAAATTATTATCGCTTGCTTCACTTGGCAAGTTAATAGAGCAAAAACGTAACACGTCAAAAAGTGGAGATTTGTGTAATCGCAGGACCTCAGAACTTTGATGAAAGCAAACAAAAAGGAGAATAATATGTAATTAATTACAGGACTGCAAAGGTCGGCAACACAGAACAAACAGAAATTTATTTCATGTCACTGTCATTCAGGCAGGGATTCACTTTTATTTGCAAGGAAGGATCCTGCAGCCCGCTGATGCTGCAGCCTACAATGGAATACGTTCCTTTTCCCCAGATTTCATTTTCACTCCAAAAGATATCAGACTGTCAAAGCTTTTCAGAAGTGCATCATCCCATGTGGTTTTTTTTTTTTTTAAATAAATATAAAAACATTCAAAGTTATCACAAAAGCTGCTCAACACTTTGTAAACTTTTGCCAAGATAAGCACAAATTAACAATTAAATCTCCACCTAGTATTAGAAGTATCAGAAAAGACTTCGTGTTCTGATAACGCGCTTGTACCTGTTTGACAGTGCTACCCACAACATCTCACTGCAGCAGCACACAACAGAAGCATGGAACAACCAAAAGCTTTAGTAACCAGAAAAACCCAAACCAAAATGATACTACAGGTTCTAAATGAGTTTCACAATACGCTAGCACACGGTATATGGCAAACTGCTAATTTCTGTGGTCTTTGATTAGAAAATATAAAGACTGAAATAGTTTACCAATATACCCCCTCCCCCCCTTAACCTAGATGGGCTGTCTGGCAATTTACACTACAAAGACTCAAATAAACAAATTGTACGGTATCTATTTTAATAACATATACTGTAGTAAAGTCCCATGAACTTTCTATTCCATACAGTCAGTGAACTGAGAGAGCTCTGACTTTTCATAGCATCTTTTGGCATTGCCTGTATTTAAATAATAACAGTCAGCATCATTTTCATCAACATGAAAAAGAAGTTCAGATCTAATCAAGAGACAGCACTGCCTCCTGACACTGCCTGCTCTATGCTTGCTTGAGCACGTAGGCAGCAGCTGGCACTTCCACTGCTTGATCATTACTATTGCTCTTCAAATTATGCCTGTCACACAGGTTAGGAAAACATAAGTAATTAAACATAAGCAGCGTCATAAAATAATAGTAAGAAAAAAATTAATAATCATCCAAAAGAGTGTTTGGGGCACCTCCCTAAACCACCTTGGATTTCTGCCCCTTCTGCTCAGACGGTTTTCCTCTGTGTACTTTTTAATTATTTCCTTCATGAGTCCTTTAAGGCAAAGAAGTTTGTAGAGGTGGGAAAAAACACATATTAGAACTGATGAGAACAGTGATATGCAAAAAAGAGAAATGCCAATTAAGTATTCTCTGAACTACTGCAGCCTGATTTTGAATCGCTTGTGGCAAAGACTTACACTTCACTATGACACTGCTAGTTCAAGATGAATGCATTTGAAATGCAAAATTGCAGAAGCTGTTTGTCCCTTAGAGGAACTATGCACAACAGCTGGTCACTAGGTGCAGTATCTCTCTTCTGGCCCATCGGCTTATTATACCACGTTCAGTATTTAAACCGTATGCAGGTCAATGCAGAAATTCTGCAGTCCTGCAGCCTCAGCAGCACATCTGGATGTATACCTCCTTTTGCTTGACTAGTTAACAACCAAACTCATTCCTAGCTCAGTTCTCTTACAAAAACAGCATTAAACAAGACAGCAATAAAGACTGAGACTTTGGACTATGTTATTAACAATCCTAAGCAGGTTGTTGCAGCCTATTTTTGTGCACATGGTTACTGGAACTGAACATGCAATTCTGGTAACTGCATACAAAAATGACCAGCTACATGAGTAATGGGACATTTGCCATCTGCAATTATTATTGTGTAGGAACTGTGTGAAATGTGTGCTCCTTCATGTTAACAGACATGCAAATATTAGGTAAAAAGAGCATAATTTTCAGCTGCTTTACATCCAGAATAGTTATTCATGTATCTAACCAAAAGGTGCAACCAGCTGGATTTATTCCTACTTGGTACGTGTTTTGCATGGGTATTAATTAGACAAAATACAATGTAGGGAAGACTCGTGCCTTCCTACATAAAGAAGAAAAATAAGTGCAGCAACAGACATAATGTTTAACAGATTCAAATCCTCATATTAAAAGCACATTTAGAGATGGTTCGTGTTCTCATTAGGTAGTTTTTGCTCAAGTGAGTGCCTTAAGTTATGTATTTTCATACAAATTTCAGCACCTCTCTGAAATGAAGTTCTTTTTCCCACAAAGTGCTTCCCTTTCTATATTCAAGATTGAAATTGTTTAGCTTACTGCATCAGAGGTGCTAACTAGTGTACTAAAAGTATGCCAGCAATTCAATACATGTGCTCAAGCTATCTAACAGAATGCTTTGGCGTGGAATTCCCATTTCTGGGGAAGAGGGACTTAGAATCATAGAATCATATAATCATAGAATTGTCTGGGTTGGAAGGGACCCCAAGGATCAGAGAGTTCCAACCCCCCTGCCACAGGCAGGGACACCAACCTCCAGGCCTGGACCTACACGAGGTTGCCCAGGGCCCCGTCCAACCTGGCCTTGAACACCTCCAGGCATGGGGCATCCACCACCTCTCTGGGCAGCCTGTTCCAGCACCTCACCACTCTCTCTGTAAAAAACATAGAATCACAGAACTGTCTGGGTTAATCATAGAATTGTCTGGGACTTGCACGTTCTCATGCAAACTCCCAGTGAAAACAACAGGAGTGACTGAGTGGGTAAATACACCCAAGCTTTGTCATGTTCATCATCACTGCTGCTAGCATCTCACCAGCCTAAACTCACAAATTTGACAGTTAGGAAGAAATGAACTGTCTGCATCTGCCATTATTTCTGCTCTTGATATATGTCCTTGATTGAGTCCTCTTTCCACTAGCTTGATGTAAAGACCAGTAAACTCAACAGCAGACTCTCTCCTTGACTTCAGGGTTTGGTTTAAGCTCTTTTTTCCTGGCATCAACAAATAACATAGGACGTGTGCCCAGCTTGGTTCCTCCTCCGACCAGGCATTCTCAGTATCTTCAATTCATGATTCTTTTAATCTCCGTTTCAATGTTTTTCTACTGCACTTTTTTCCTTTTTCACCATTACCTTCCTTCCCATCTCCTTAAAGGCTCCACCTCTTGTCTTATTCCCCAGCCCAGTGCAATCCCTCTCTTCTGCTTTCCTAAGGCTTTTCTACCTTTCACACATACGAATATATATACTTCAATCTTTGGTCACATATCTGGAGAGGTTGTTCAGTTAAGTTGGCTCCCTCCATTAATCAGCTTTCCAGCAGAGTTTGCTTCGCAGAACTGGGGCAAATTATACTCAGATTCATTAATTAAGATATAATAAACTCCATTTACTATTTACCAATGTGCCATATGTGGCAAAAAATTAACGTATGAAACCAGGAGCCCCTCTGGCTGGTTTATAGACCCAAAGTCTTTCTGGGAAGGTCACAAATCTCCAAGATATCTCCACGCATTAAGTTTTGCACTTGGATTTCTAATTTAACTGAAAGATGTGTAAAAACACATGCAGTCAGACAGCTCCTTGGCTATACATCTAAGGAAGCTCAAAGCATAAGTTATTACTTCCAAAGTCAATTGTAACTTATGCTCACTAAATTGGCTCCAGATCCACCCTTTTCAGACAGTAGTATAGGAATAATTTATTCTTTTGGTGAAAATCACCCATTTTCGCTAAACCACACCCCCAGCTGGGAGTCTCACCAGCAGAAGTGCCAAAGGCAGGGGGATTCAGAGGCACACAGGGCTACTGGAGGCCAGCGGAACAGGGGTGAATAAAGCACGGTACGTAATAGTGTCTGTCAGCACGCTGAAACGTATAACCTCTTCCAAACATAGGGGGTCCGCAACACAAATCCGAGAGGAAAATTTGTTCCTGTGGTTCAATCATCACATTAGACGAAGAGGTTTCCTCACTTTTAACATCCATGCAATTTATACCAGAAGTCTTACGGATAGTGGTTGAAACCATTGCAGCTTTCTGGGGACCTAATCTTTGATCTATACCCTCAACGTGTATCTTGTTTTCTCCCATCAAGAAAACGCTGTACATAAATATGGCACTGGGGGTTTGAAAGCTGTAATTTTAGACATCTAAGCCAGATGTCAAGTTAAGAGCCTAGCCAATGCAGAGATACAAAATCTACATAAACTAGGAGCTTTTATCTCGCCAATTACACTGGAAATCTGAGTTAAATGACTTAAATGAGTTCAGCCCATTCCAACGGCAGCAGTGACTTGAAGCGATTTGCTCCACCAGAGAGTTAACCTCCCCATGAGAGATTGCTTCACTAGCTATCTTCAGCAATACCGACCTACATACCTTGCAAAGGCTTTTCTTTCCCCAGGTGAACTCCTGCATCACCAGCTATCCAACAGGAACCTCCTCGTATGAGATCTTTAATAGCAGCAGCTGCTGAAGGAAAGGGAACTGCAGAAACACTCTTGTTGCCAAACTGTGCATTTAAATGGAAGGAGGAGAAACAGATGGGGAAATCACTCTTCAGACAGTGTTTACTAGCACAATCAGCACCTGAGGCAGCACTTATTCAGGTGCTGAAATTACAGAGGTAAGTTTTATGATGAGAAATCTGTTCCTTATATGACAGCTATATTTCTCATCATGGATCATAAAAAGTAGATGATCCATCAGATAACTGCTTGATTGTAACGTGCATCACAATAAAACCATCAACTTTCTGTTTTGTTTTACGACCCTAGTTACATCTGGAATGCTTTCAAGAAAGATGCCGATGTTTGCTTTGGGTGCAAACCGACTCAGGGCACTTCTGGATAGCTACTTATGAGGTAGTAGATAATAAGAATAATGAGAAATGATAGCAGGATTACCTCCAATTTTGCTACCAGCAAGATCACTATATTACCACTAATATAACTTTATTGAATATTTTTCTTGGACTGGACCATAAAGAGGATTCTTAATTGTCTAACACCTTTCTCTTCCTTTTCAGTCAAACAAACTATTCCTTTCGGTCCTCTGTTTCCTATTACAGATTTTTTCCACAACTACTAGTTCAATAATAGTAATGATAGAAATAAACCAAGTATTTGTAGTAACGCACATATTTCCATATTTCTTTTATAACAACAGTAATTTCTTATCTTTACATAGTGTTTATTGTCAGGTATTTCTAATTCTTGTCCTCCTAGAGGTAGACAAAAAGATGAAACTATTTTTCCAAGGTTGCAGAGCCAGTCTCAAGTAAAATTCCTGATGTATCTGAGAGTATATAGTGGAAATGTGAGCTTTGCTGTAATCCGATACCCCAAAGAGACATGTTACTAAAAGCAATTTTAAAAAAGACTTAAAGATCTGCTCTTGAAGACTGTTGTGATCTCAACAGAGGACTGAAATAAGTTGTCCTTACTGATATGCAGTCTGCCTCTTTCCTTGGCAAGGTTACAACCCCATTAAACAAAACAAAACAAAACAAACTAACCCTCTGGTCTTGCACAACTCTGCCACGAGGGCTTGCAAGTTCTCTGGACAATTGAGGTTGCTCTGAAATTGTGGGGTTGATCCATCACATGTTGAAATCAACAACACTGAACCATAGCTCAATATTCAAATCAGTTCTGCATGGAGGAACAGCATTTCTGTAACCAGCCAAGACATTGAGTCACTTCATTCTTGACTTTAACCAAATGGGTTAAAGAAATATATACTTCATATTGCCCTGCAAAAACTCTGCTGTGCTTGGTATTAGTGAAGACTTTAATTCATTCCAAGTACCAGACTCCAGCCATTTTTTTTTTTCTAACTGCATGATAAAATTCAGATGTTTTAAAAAGATCCTTCTTCCCTACATGTGCCCACCCAAGCAGCAACAGCAGGGTTTCTGCTCAAACCTGACAATTAAATTTGCCTTTGGAGAAAGACCAAGCATGGAAAACTTTAGTGTAAACAGCAATTGTTTCAGAAAATTGTGCACCAGAGATGCACCAGCCTGGGGTAGGGGAGTTGTAAAGGAATATATTTTGTCAGCTCAAATTCAACAGACCTCATCAAGCTCTCACCTTCTTAATGCACCATGAGTACAGACCCTTAAAGTCTCTTATTGTACAGTCCAGGCCTCCTCCATTGCACTTATGGTGGTCTGACCAGCCCTTCACCCCAAATCTCACCTTTCCTCCAAGCGGCAGCAGAGAACTGTTTAACCTGCATCTATAATCTTATTTCTGCTCCAGCTAATGGAGAATCCTGGCTATACCTCCATGAGGCTAGTGAACTCATACACCCTGGACTGAGCACCAAACTCCCACCGTGTTTTGCTCAGTTACACAAACCCCTTTTTTCTTTTGCAATAGTTCCAGTAGAGATACAGCCAGCTCCTAAGGGGACTCTAAGTGGCAGATATCTGTTCCCAAAGCCAACTGCACCTATGTGCCTGCTAAATCACTGAGCTACTTGTGCTGAGTAGCTAGAAACAGAAATGGAGAGACTGAGCCCATCTTTTCCCTCAGTATCTTATTGGGGAACAGCATGGAGGAAGAGAAACAATAATGAAACAATAGAGAAAAGTGCTGTGCTCTGGATCTATACGGACAAAAGGGGCAGGAATAGAGACTGCACTTACAAAATAAATGGGATGACTCTCTGTTGCAGGGTAGATGTTCTCACCGAAGGTCCTTGAGATGCTTATGCATCATTAAGATGATGAAAGGAGCTTTGACACCTGCCTGGTTGTGCGCAAACAATGCCCCATCAAGACCTAGATCATGCTACATGTAATAAAGTACTTATCGGATGGAAACAAATGCACTAGGAGGCATGAAATAGGGCCTGAATTGCAGAATGGAAAAAAAGACAGCAAGCAATATGCCTCCCTTTCCCCTGTTTTGATTAAAATGGCTGTATTTAAACTAAGGGGTATAAGCAGAAACTGGGAGTTTAAAAAAAGCAATGGAGGTCTTTGCAGTATCCGCAGAAGGTAAGCAAGACGCATGCAAGTGTTGCTACTGCGTTTCTACAATCTTCAGGTTATCTAATAGGACTATTATTTCATCCTGCAGATGAGGCACTGCTATTTCAAGTTAAGAAATGTTTCTATTTAGAACTTCATATTTCATTCTAAAGTTAATGTCTGAAAAATGGGCTTATATTTAGAAAATCAAGAAATACATTGGAAGCACATGCTTTCAGATGCTTCTGTTACTGCCAGCACCAGCTACCGGAAAAAAGAAAAAATTAGTCACCTTTCTTTTTCTTCAATATGGTTATTAATTTTTGTATTCCATTAGTTGTCTACAGTATGTAAGCAGTGTCCAAACATGTAGGAAGACCGAAGGCCCTATGTTTTGTAAGCAGAAATTCCTTTTGCCAGAGAATCCAACTGGGACTTGGTGGTTGTTCTACACTGCTTTTAAGGAGCTAGCCTCCATTTATCTGCTTATGTCTTTAAATGTTGATATGATAAAAGTTTGGATACTCTCTGATGAAGCCCAAGCAAATGGAGAGAAATCTGCATATTTTTTAAGTCAGGATACCGATTTTTAATCAGATACCCAATACTGCTTGCAGCTGGGGAGGGTCCTGCACCTGTCTCTTAGTACAACATTCAAGAGCTCTCTTTCACAATAGTTAATTTCAATAGCAAGACATACATTCCAGTATTGTGAGATTCTGCACGACGCCTTACTACTACACTTTCTCCTTGAAGGTGCTCTTCCTACCCCTGCAGCAGTATCTCTCTGCCAAACCAGCCCAATGTTCTCCTCATATTTTAATTTAGGTTAACTGGATCCATCTGCTGCATGACTCAGGGCTTAGTCTGAACCTTAGAGAAAAGTCCATTCCTATGTGAGATCTCAGAGAATTCAGCCCTGCTTTAAGACAGTGCTGGTTTCTGTTAAGATTTTATATAATGGAAGTTTACATTTCGGCACAGATGTTTGCACAGCAGTGAAGAGCTGAATGAGATGCTTGACACATCTCTGCCAAGCCGCCTAAAGTCAAAGGTAACGAACACGTAGCTTGCTACTCTCTGCCTCCTAGCTTGCTTCCTCTTATTCATGATGCTGAAAGGTCAGTCCACATTTTTACAACTTGCTACACTTTTGGTAAGGCCTAGACCTGAAAGCATGCTTTGGCTGTCACAGAGATTGTTGCTCTCCTTGTGCATTATGATGGGTAGCGTTTACAAATGTCCGCAGAGATGGGAAATACTTATGCCAAGTAAGTGTTTAAAATGGCCACTAACGTGACGACGCATTCCTACCTTTCATTGCTGTCAGCTGAAAAGAAGGCAGCATTTAATAAGTAGGACCTGTGAGTGGGTGAGTGTGTGTGGGGGGAACAATGCTCAAACAAATTGGAGCATATGATTACTTTTTCATTGGCAACTGAAGAATCAGAGTATCATTTTGACAGCTTGGCCACTGACATATTTTTAACTGAGGCATAAACACATAATATTGTATTACTTCAACTGCTATTATAATGTTGCATACAAATAACTTTCTGATTTAACAGTGCTTGGAAAAAAATAATATAGCATTTGTCTCCATGGAATAAAATTCTTTAAGATCCTGGCAATTAGTTGAATGAAGCAACAGAAGCAACAAAAATACTAAAAGTGCTAAATAACTAATGAGAACCAAACTCAAGCAGCTTCCCCTGTTCTAAGAACCATAGAGACCTGATCTTGATTTTTGGCAATTCTGCCTTTAACAGAGCTCCTAGTGGTTTATATTGGTCTAAAAATTAGGATCTGTTTCCATGATGTCAGTCTTGTCATTCTTCCTAAAATGCAGTTTGAAGCAGCAATGAATATGAATAAACCATACATTATGGGGGGTACCACTGAATAATTTACTAGAAGTGTGAGACGCATTTGGTGCATCCTGTGAAATGCCCTGGTCTGCGCAAAACATGGGTGAAGGATTTTCAAGTCACTCTCAAGGGCTGAACTATTCCACTCAGCACTAGAGATTTGTCTTCCATATTCTCCAAAAGGCTGAACTGCAATGACAAAGCATGACAAACCTCTCCAAATATTTAAGCAACAGAGAACAATGGTATGAGACAATACTGCAAGATAGTATTGCATGCAGGGAGTGTTGCTGGCCTTGAAGTCACCTCTTGAAGTGTGGTGACACCCTAGGGTGTCTCCTGCCCTTGCATCATTCCAGTATGAACTGGAAAAAAAGAAACACCAGACCTTTAAAGAAACCTATTTTCAGTGAGGAATTATTAGCAGATGGAAGCTGGTGAAGAAAAGACTTCGATTTCTGCAGCTTTAATTCTCACTTGAGTTCCATGTGTGTCCAAAAAGATGGCATCTCCTGAAGGAAAGGCAATATGTTATGTCATCGCTCACCTTGCAGCCACTTCATCTTCCCAGTGAGCATGTCCCAGTTCGGGGGTCATCTGCAGACAACTCCCTGAGGCAAAGTGGAGTTTGGTCACTTCTCCCCTGACTCGCTTGCACAGTCCTGTGGGTTTCCGTGGCTCTGATCTACCACAAAGTTTACAGTAGAACCAGTATAAACCCTACGGTGAATCTAGCCAAGTATTTCAGATGTCTTAATCCCACCGAGCAAATATTTTCAGATATCATCCTTAACTCAAAAGTTTTCCATGTTTGATTCCAAATGAATCTTTTCTGTAACAGTGTTTATATCTGGCTACCTGTTGATTCAAACCAACGGGTTTCTGTGGAGCTACGCCAGGAAAGAATTTAGCCTATTCTCTTAAAAATATATTGCGCTTGAAAAGATGTAACATGTGATGCCAGCTGGCTGTATTTTATCTTGAGTTGTTTCAGATAGATAGGGCCTGTTTTCTAGTAGCTGAGGTATATCCAGGGACCACTGCTTTATGTGAAGTAGGAAAGAAATACTTCGCTTTCAGCTGCAGCCATCTTACCATGTTGAAACCCAAACCCTGGGCACTGTAATCAGAAACAGCAGACACACAAGTTTAAATCATATGTCAGATTCGAAATAGATGTGCAGTGGATCATTTTGATTCAGAGCGCCGTATTTCAGCTGCTGGCAACTGAGGATTGCATTCCCCGTTCTTCTGCAAAGATGACTCTGGCCACGCCTTCTGTTTGCTGAAATCACCAAGAACACCTACTCTGCTAGTGGAATATTGCACGAGCTGGGAAGTAAACTGCTGCTTCGTCGTGGGTGTCCGCTGCTAAACGCTTGGAAAGGCACACAGCATGAAGCCCCCGTCGCTGTGAATAGCAGTGTTATCTGATACAGCAAGACATGACACAACCAGTCATGGACAGGGAATAAATGTTTCATCGAACACCATAAGTACACCTAATAAAAGTAAATGCTGGGATGTCTGTTTAAGTGTGATTTTTAAATTAGGCTTTTAAGAATGTGATGAGCTAGCTTTGTTTTGCTGACATGACTTGCTTCCAAGAGATGTAGGTTGACATTTTTGTCCAAAGTCAAACGCCTACGGGACTGAGGGATTTTGCTTTGTCACCTTCACGCAACCAGGCATGTCTGACATTGTGTTCTACAGATCCAGAGCTGAACACCATGACTGTAACAGGTCAGGATGTTGGCTTGATTTCAAATACAAAGCTTGTCAGGCTTTCAGGTATTTCAGGTACATTGTACACTGATCTTACATGATATGCAATTTCATGAGCTCTAGCAGCTAATTGATGACCAACTTTCTTCCCTAAAAAATAATTTTATATAAAGATACTTCATGGTACAGATTGGCTTTTTGAAGTCCTTAAAGTGGTTTAAATTGACATAATTTCTTGTCAGGTTTAAAAACCCTCAACAACCCACAAATCAATAGGTCTTCCGTTTAGCAGACTACATATACATTAACATGAGTGAAAGAAGAAATACACCCTGTATCAGAGTCACATGAGGATACAGTCATACACAGAGATACAATCAAAGTAGTAAAATGATATAAGCATGTTTTAACATATTTCTGTTTCACTTTTCAGGTTTACTGAACATCAGCTGCATCTATAATGAAAATAAATTGCCTGGCTTCAGTCTTCATTAGCTAATGGTGTATGCTATAGTGATACAAAGTGTTGGGAGTGTGTGAAATACATATATTTCTTGGAGTTTCAACAAGCCAAAAAGCCACAGTATTATGACAGAAAAAGATACTAGGTGATACTTACACAGTAAGTGGTGCCAAGAAAAGATATGTTATTGATTTGAAGTTGTAATAGTTAAATACTGTTCTTTACAAGAGGGCCCCAGGCAGAGTTGAAATGCTACTTATTATTTGCAAATGTATGTACAGTTGATTGAAAATAATTTACTAAAATATTTTTAATGATTCTTCAATTGTCATTTGTAAAAAAAAAAATAGATAAAAGCTTGCAACATACCGTTGTCTGTGGACTCTTGTCTATTAGCAATTGACAGATATAGACAGAGGCATTTCTATTTACAGAGAAAGTACTTGAAGAAAATGGACCTGAATTATTTAATCATCTTTGGCATGAGAAAAAAAGATCACCATGAATTCTAACATTTATTTGCAAACATGCAGGCAGTCCCGTATGGCTATTATGTGTATGATGTCAGCATGCTTTTAAATTGTAAAAGATATGAATGAATGAGTTAACATATAAAATAACCCCAAGATGTCATTAGGAAGCTATGACACTCATTCCCCCTTTAATTTTCCACATAAAACACCGACAGCCAAAATGGTTCTGGAGCAGACAGCTATGAAAACAGAGTGGCAGTGGGAAAGCCCTCCTTTTGAACTCGTGTGAGATAAAAGATAATTATACTGGCTGCACTGTGGGGTATTTTTAAGTGCTTGCTTAGCATACAAATAGTGCAGCTGGAATGAGGCTTGCTGTCACCCTGGTAGGCAGACAGGTACATTGGCTGTAGAAAGTATACAGTTCCTGGCCTGCCTGCTTGGATTAAGGTGGCTCGTTGCATGTTGGGACCTGCACGGTCTTGGGGACATGCCTGTGTGTGAATGCCAAGGGTGGCAATATGCTCCATTTCATGTAAATATGATACAGCCCTTGGGCTTCTGACAAGCTGCCAGGGCAGCCCACAGCTCTCTTATGAAGATAATGCTACTGTGATACTCCACAGAAATCATTCAAAACGCTGCAGCCACTTTGGTGGGATCCCCTAACCTAGAATTCTTAAGTAGGATTAAGATTTATATATTTATCGTAGCCACATGCACATATGCATAAAAGAGCTGGAGCGGTGTCAATAACTTCTCCCAACTGAAAGCTGAAAAAATAAAAAGATGAATGCAAAGACTTAGAACTGGATTTTACATATATTGTGCAACAGGTTAGTGGGACAACTTCCACCACTGACAGAAGAGTCCAAGTCCTGAAAATCAGTCTTGCTCACTACAGTTTCCTGGTAGTCCCTGTGTGATATGGAAGCTTAATTTCTTTATGCTTTTTCTCCAGACAAAGTCATAAGTTTCTCTCATATCACAGTGGGTTGTCATGGAAATTAGCATACTACAAAATGAGGATGGCAAATAACTCCATTTCCAAATGCTATGTTCAGCAGCCAGATGTATTAGTGGATTTGGCTGCATTTGCCAACTGCTTTGCACATGAATAAATCTACTCACATGGCTTAAACAAATGAAACTAGGATAAAAAAAGATTAATTTGCCAATAGCAAATTACATTCTATTTAAAAATATGAATAAGCCCATACCAAATCCGCATGCTTTTGTGTATTTCCCATGTAATTTTCATGCATGAAAACACTACGGCAGACTACCCAAGAGTACAAGCTGCGGTAGACTCAAGTAGGTGGAAATGAGAGGAGTGTCCTGGAACAGCAGCACCTTTCCAAGAGCCTCAAGACCCCAGACAGGCACGTCACAGAGACCTGTCCCTAGGAGAAAAAGCAACCATGAACCTCTTGCACAGCTCATGCCACTCTAGAGAGCAAAGAACTGTGTGTTAGAGCGGCCTTAGTCAACATACCCAGCTCAGACTGAGGAGAACATAAAGCTGGATTAACCTACCCTTGTAGATTTTGTTACAATCGCAGCTGGGGATACTGGCCACTCCATCCAGTGGAAGGCAGAGTGTAAACCGAAACGGGTTATTTCTCATGTTGTCTCCTTTGTCTGTCATGTATTAAAACTGTTCCTCCACACTCCATTTTGTCCTCCATTACTGCTTTCCTCAATTTGCTATATAAAATTAGTGTAAGTATGGCACTTCAGCTGTTAATGATGGACAGTGAAGATTTTTTTAAATTATTGTAACTTTTTACTTCAATGCCACAAATACTCTGTTAAAAATATTCCTATTGCCCTCCCTAAGATCTTCATATATACTTCCCTTTAAGAAGTCATGATCTCATCTTCCCTTGGTTTGTTTTTTGTTTCCTTCGTTGCACACCTCTTTTCCATATGCCACATTCCCTCTAAATCACCTCCATTTATCTACCCCCTCCCTCATGTGCCTTTCTTTTACCATATATCCCATCCCTCCTACTGGGATTTGTAGACTTTTGCTCTTTCTCCTCTTCCCCATTTCTCTGAAGGGTTTTTTCACTCCGCCTTATCCATTGAGATTTCTCCTCCCACCATGTTTTTTGTCCATCATCCTCATATAGCAAGACTGTGTGCTAGCTAATCTCTCTACCAAGTGCAAAGCCTTCAAGATGGGGCTCATGCCAGTGGAGGCAGAGGGAGCAGGAAGGCTACCTTCTCTCCTTGGTCCTTCACCTGGGAAGAGACACTTGGAGCACAAAATGAGAAAAGGATCAACAGGGTCTCCTTACTTGAAGTTGACAGCCTGGGTTAGACCATCCTTCCTGCAGATAGCTGCACGGGACCATTCGCCATGGGGCCAGTTGCAAGACCATCCATCACGAGCTCTGACTACGGAGAAGGGTAACGGGAACACAACGACTCCCTCTAGTGATGAATCCTTCCTCACCTTTCAGGACCGGCAAGACCTGGGGGAGGACGGCGGCTTCCCTTGATAAAGTCAACTAACCTGGGGGCAGGACAGAAGCACCCTTCTCTTAAAAGAAAAATAGGCCTGTTTTAAAGGTTATCGCTTATCACCAGGAAAATTACGTGCTGGCTATTTAGAGACTTCTTCTTGAAAAGCAGTAAAAACCAAATAGCAGAAAAATGATATAATTTCTGACATTGTCAGTGTGGAAGCCTGCAATAGGAAATATTGTAAACCATTTCCCAATCTGCTTTTGTACAGGCCTAGGAATTAAAAAGAAAACTTTAGTGTTTAATGCTTAAACCAAATGTTTAATTTTGAACATCCCCATAGAGTCACACTGCAGTGTGGAGGTTGCAGTTAAAAGCCCAGATTCCTTCATCTTCCTGACATTGAATCTACAGTATAATAAAAACATTTTGAAACTAATGTAGAAATAGTTCTAACTGGAGCATTAACATAATTTACTTCAGTCATGTTCATCAGGATCATTTATATCTTACACATGTGATGTGTAAATATTCACCCTCCCTCTACATATACAGTTGGATTTTATATATTATATATAAAAACACTCCCTTACAAAGTATGATTCATTGCTTTAACAGTTGGTATTTTAGCTTTTCCAATATGTTTAAAAGCAGTTTACACATTTAGAAGTATGATGTATATAATAATTACTGCTTTAAGTAGGGTCTCATGCTATCTGTGTGAGAAGACACATCACACGCGCTAAGCTAAGCACTGAAAACTACTGAGATGATTCAAAGCTGTGGAAGTACTGTGAACCAAACTTTGGCTGACTGTTTTCTGTGCCATTAGAAAGTGTTTTACTACCCGATTTATAATTATGCACAGTAAAATATATGTATCAGGACAAAGAGTTTAAAACGCTGGCCATTATCATGTACAAGGGCTAATCTTACAATAAGGTGTGCCTCAGACCGGGTGCAGGGATATGCTACCTCACGATTAGAGAGCAGATCCCATGGTCTGTCCTGACATTGATCTGTGGGCAAGTTGTCTGGTCTCTCTGCATTTTGGTTCCTCAAAAGGAATGGCAGACCTTATCAGCCTAACCTGTATGCTGAAGTTTCTTCCTTAATGAATGTCAGAAAAGCACAGAGATTTGCTGACTGCCAAAAATTATTCTATTTTTGTTTGACATGAATAAAAGACATCCCCAACTGAATACACATTGCATATCAGCAAAACCAATGCAAACACGTCAAAAAGAACACCCTTACACAAACATGGAAACAGTCCACATGCATGTGCAGAAAAAAAGGAAAAAATGTATGCCCCCATCCAGAGTAAAGCTTGTGCCATATATGATTACAAGGACTCATAGGCTGAAATGAAACACATAAAGTGCTCTGGGTATATTCAACGTTTGCATCCCACATTGGCTGTTATGGATCTTCTTAATGTTGTCACTCACAGACAGCCCACTCGTGAATGCTCTTTGAGACAAAGGAGAGTACACTCGCTTTTTTGGATGACAGATGCAACTGAGAACCTGCTTCTCTGTCTTGTGTGCAACCAAAGAAAATGTTGTGGGAACTTTGCTGAAAACAGTTAGGTCAGATAATCACTAACCTGCTAGGCTTTGAGGTCTGTGCTGCCTCGATCTAAGCAATGTATTTGCGAATAGAGACAATGTTGATCTTCTGCACCAAGTGGTTCCTCTAATCACAGTGAATGTCATGTGTTGGCTCAGATTCATTCAATTCAACTTGATGGTATCAGCAGGGCAAAGGGAGCATGCTTGATTATACCCAGAAATAACACATCTCATTTAGCACCATCAGAAGCCTGAACATGTTGAATATGAATTAAATATACTGACACTTTACCTGTAAAATTTAAAGACTTTTTGCTAAGCATGTGTAAACTGATTTCTTTCTAAATCTCATAACATGCAGTGGTTTTCATGGAAAAAAAAAAAAAAGTATGTCAATGACATACAAATCACAACATTGCCACATTTCGAGTCCCCACCTCAAAGCTGAGTGTTACAGATGTCCATTGACAACAACCTGTTTTGTGTGGGGTTTTTGTTTGTTTGTTTGTTTTTTTCTTTTTTCTGTAATGATTATTGGAAATTATTTTGGCCCAAATTTCCCAAATTCAGCATCCTGGGGCAGACATTTAACACAGAAAATTTAAGCCAGTGTGGATCAAAATCTAGAAACTTGCTCAGAAAAGAAATAAAAATGGTACAATAGGAAATTTCGTATAGTACAAATAAAGCAAAGAAGACAATACGTTTTTATTGACAACCTCACATGGCTGGCAAATCCAGACATATTCTGTATGCAAAAGCCTCTCTTTGGGTCTGAATTAAGATCATCAGAACAGACTTGCCTATGATTAAAATCCCTCAGGATGTCTTGGGTATCTATCTGCCTTCTCCTAACAAAGGTATATTTTGGGGCCTGTCTGACAGTAATCTTGAATATTTAGGTTGCCACATACCAACGTGGATAGCAGGCGACAGGAAATATATAACTGAACATTATGCTTTCTCACGTAAGAAGAGCAGCCCAATCCGTTATTCTGTCTAGCACGTTTCCTCAGTGTTGCTGAAAGCAATGCCTGACCAGCAGTCAGCTGCACGCGTATGCGCTAGGAAACCATGAAATTTTGTCCTGGACCTGACATCCCTCCCCAAGCCCTTGCAATGGACTGCACTTCCTTCAAGGAAGACATCTCTGTGCAGGTTATACTGGAGAAAGGCTCTTCATCAAGTGAATTGACAACAGGGGTGATCAAAGTCTGGCAGTTGTACATTACCTATTGGAGATCATAATTCAAGAATCATAGAATCATAGAATGTTTTGCGTTGGAAGGGACCCCCAGAGCCCATCTAGTCCAACCCCCTGCAGTGAGCAGGGACACCATTACCCAGATCAGGTTGCTCAGAGCCCCGTCCAACCTGGTCTTGAATGTTTCCAGGGATGGGGCCTCCACCACCTCTCTGGGCAACCCGTTCCAGTGCTTTACCACCCACATCGTAAATAATTTCCTCCTTCTATCCAGCCTAAACCTACCCTGTTTCAGTTTAAAACCATTACCCCTTGTCCTGTCACCATTGTCCCTACTGAAAAGATTCTCCCCCTCTTTCCTATAGG
Source organism: Podiceps cristatus (assembly GCA_000699545.1). NCBI lineage: Eukaryota > Metazoa > Chordata > Aves > Podicipediformes > Podicipedidae > Podiceps > Podiceps cristatus. The sequence continues at coordinate 32,149 of JMFS01082361.1, forward strand.
CCCCCTTTAAGTACTGGAAGGCCGCAATCAGGTCTCCCCGCAGCCTTCTCTTCTCCAGGCTGAACAGCCCCAACTCTCTCAGCCTGTCCTCACAGCAGAGGGGCTCCAGCCCTCGGATCATCAAGAATGAAGCTGCCCTTCAGTTTGCTCCTCCCCACCATTAAATTGCATTCAATCACTGCACAGAGAATGCAGCCCATGCGCTCGCAGCCAGATGTTATCATTACAGGCCTTTTCTTATAAACTGATGCTGAAACCCGAGTGGTTGATGAGACTAGCTAAGCAGTTGTACCTTTGACCTGATTGCATTAAACTTGCCCTATCAATTTAAGCTTAGTATAAACACCATTTCCCAGAGTCCCTCATGACTTCAGTAGTGAGAAGAAGCTGACTAAGCCTAAACATTTTTTAACAGCAATCTTGTCTTACAACACCAAGGGGATTTGCCATGTATCTGGGGCTTTATAAAACCATATGAACATGCTGAAAGAATTAAAGCCCTTTAAAAAAGCAAAATTGATGGTGACAGTCCTTTTAGAAAACTGTTTGTAGAATGTCAGCATAAGAGGAGCTGGAAACAGGACTAAAATATTTTTTTTAAAAAAATGCAACACATTTGTGTTTGTTTCACGCAGTTGTTCCTGAATACTGAGATTTAGAGTTAAAGGACAAAACAAAGGAAAAAAATGTCCCAAACTGAATTCACCACCAATTAAAAAGAACTCAACTCCCAGCACTCCATGACTCAAATTACTTTCACTCATCTGAGATCTCCCATAAAACATAGACCATCTTTACCCCTCTATTTCAGATTTATTTTTAATAAAGCTTGGCCTATTTCATGTGGAGGATAATTTGGTGAATCCTATCAGAAGTTCCTATGTAGCAGCACATGGTATAGCATATGGCCAACAAAGTTTGGCTAGACTGAAGAAAGAGGGACATGCTTATAACTATAAGCATAAGAATGAAAGTAACATTATACTTAAGTCACCTGTATTGCCTCCTATGGAATGATAAAGCAGTGGTTTGGTAGTTCAAATGTTGGTGAAGCAACAGGAGATAAACCAGCAGAATAGGAACCTTCACCTCACCAGGTTGCAATTGCTCTGGCTCTGATGCAGCAAACCACACTCGGAGTTGAGTAGATGAGTATTGCTGCTCATTTTAACAGAAGTGCAAAAGCAGACAGTGCTCTGCAAGACTGAACCTCTGACCCAGAATTAGAAAACAAGAAAAAAATTAAAGAAACATCCAAGATTGGCACTCATTTTAAAACAGAAGCTTTGTACTGTCTGCTGGTTATACTAACGTAACAAACCAGCCAGTGGAACTGCTGCTAGAAGTGTGAAGAGGAAGCGCATTAAGCAAAATGTAATGATTTCATGCTTTATGGATATTCATGCAGAACATGACTCAGGGCACTGAAACATAAAGCACATAAAAAGCCAACATAAAATTACTAACTTGTTTTATGGTTTTGAAATCTAACAAAGCAAGAACATGCATGTATAAACAACAACAACAACAAAACCAACCAAACATAAAAACTCAATCCAACCAACAACTGCTGCTACTTAAATAATTACGGAGAAGTTTTTTCAAGAATTAATTTACCTGAGTTGCTACCTACGTTACCCTTAACAGCAACAGTATCCAACTTTTGTTAAATTAAACAAATGCCAGTATTCCACTGTGGGAAGAAAAGGCAGATAAGGGAAAAAAAAAAAAAACCCAAAACCAACTGGTGCATAATTTTACGTAATACAAAGGAAGAAAGCAATCTAGGACTTGATGTAGAGTTCTTTTGTGATTCAGACTAGAGCAGGGTCCTTTTATGCAAATAAATAAAGTACATATTTAAATGACAAAAACTAAAACCAACGTTAAAAGAAGACTTGCACAAATAGCTTGCCTTGCAGAAAGCATGTCTGTTCTCTCTTTTTGGGATCAGATGAGACAGAACAGACCCTGACTATAAATATCCATCAATCTAAAAATAGAAGAGAATATCAACTCTTTCCTGCAAACTTTCTAAAGTAATGTTGATTTACCTAGCCATGCCCTGTTACTACAAAAAATACTTCTGTCTTGTAGCTTACAGCACAATATGGAAGCATCTCAGTAGCTTTCACCCTACGTTTGTTATTAAGAGTGATCTAGATGTGATGTGATAGGGCACAACATAGGCTAATTTATCCGTCCAGTAAGTGAAGTAACAGCTAAGCTGGAGAAGATGAGGTACAGAAGAGCAATAACAAAATGTATAAAGGGAGATGACAACAGGTCATTGTCCTGGTTTCGGCCAGGATGGAGCTAATTTTCTTCCCAGTAGCTACTGTGTTTCGGATTTAGTATGTGAAGAATGTTGATAATACACTGATGTTATTAGTAGCTACTGAGCAATCAAGGACAACTTCTAGCTTCCCGGGATTTGCTAATGTGCAGGTGCAAAAAACTTGGGAGGGTTATAGCCTGTAGAGTTGTCCAAACTGGCCAAAGAGAGTATTCCATACCATAGCTGTCATGCACAGTACAAGTGGGGGTTGGCTGGTGGGCCAGTCCCTT
>JMFS01082374.1:0-15367 GCA_000699545.1 Podiceps cristatus
TGGGGCTCGCCCGGTGACTTGAGCCCCCTTTGGAAGGCTGTTTCCCTTCTGGTGTGAAGGACTACTCTTGATATGTGTCGGTAATAGTACTGGGGGAAAAAAACATATCCTTTCTTTTAAGGTGAAGATGATGATTGCAGTGTTCTGGCTAACATTTTTTGCTCATTAAAGCTTTCTTGTAACACACTTAGGGCTCTGATCAACCAGAGTATATATTTCACCCGTTCTTTGTCCTGTTATGTGGTGTTGTAAATCCTTCGTGCCTTCTGTGCTGGTTCTCCTCTCCTCTTACCTTCCTGCAGACGTGCCAGCACAGATTGCAGTGATTTCCGACAGACTGGCAAGCATCTTGGGTCACGGCAGTGATGAGAATGAAGCTGCTCCTTTGAATTCTCCGATCCAGGTTGACGTTTCTGCCCCCAGGCTGGAAGCGGCCCATCAGAGCGTGAGTACCGCCGGGCTTGGGGTGAGAGACAGCTGGGTTGGGCAGGTAAGAACGCAGCTGGGTAGTAGGTGTGAAAGGCTTGTCTGGGGGGAATGGGAAATGCGCTTCTCCTTTTGTCTGCCTTGTGCACAGACTATTGGTATGGTCTAACCTCCTGCGAGCCCTTGGGTGTCTGGTGGGGAGATCTAGAGCCCTGTTCTGTCAGAGCAATCCTGCGACGAGCTAGGCTTTCTTTGCCGGGCTTGTCTAGGTGTCTGCTGTGTGCTGGGATCAGTCCTGGGCTGTTGTGGGCTTAACTTTCCATCTCTCTGAGTACCAGTGGGTCTGTACAACTTGCAGTGAATTAACCAATTTTTTTCCTTGTTTCAATGTTGGGAAACATAATATATACCCGCAGCAGAAAACTAGACCTAGACCTCCAGCTCGACAAGTAGGAGTTAACGGTGCCTCTCTCATTCCAGGTTGTTGATCTGATGCTGACATCATTCTGCCAAAACCTAATAGCTGCTTCCTATTTTAACCCTCCCGACAGGTAAGGTGTGAGTGCAAAAGTAGGGAAATCAAAAATGGCTAATACATGAGAATTCCAACACTTGTCTGGGGGCGAGGAGGGACTGCTGGTGGTTCATACCCGCTGTGCCAGGCTGGCAATTGCAGGCTGCTTTATTCTGAGTGTCTGTAATCTAAGAACTAACGTGCTTTGATGTCTATGTGTAAATAAAACACATTTCTCCTCTGTCGTTACTGATCTCTTCAGAAAAAGGTGGCATTTGGCTCTGCTTTGTGCTCTGCGAGAACGTATAGAAACTTTCCACAAATACTGCGCGCTCAGGTTGGCGTGTTCAGCTCAGTGGTGGGGGCTGGGGGGTGAGGGAAAGTCTCTTTGCCCAGGCCTGACTTGCTGGCTGACACTAAAGATCAGGAGAGGACAATGCTCGTCTCTCGACAGCGAGCACGGATGTGTCTTTGGGGTGTCTTTTTGGCGCGTTCAGCACTTCTGCGGATCCAGGCACCTCAGCCTTCACCCCTCACGCCGTATCTGATCTGAAATGGGCGAGGTGCGAAGGCTGACGCTGCGGGCACAGGAGGAGCAGCGTGATACGCCTTCTCTCTGCCTCCCCCCCTTTCCCCTGGAAGTGGCACAGTTTGGTTCTGGCCTGTATGAGGAGGGAGAGGCAGGATTCCTCCCCCACTGGAAGGACTCTCTTCATGCCATCTCCTTCATGGTGTAACAGAACCAGCATGCTCAACGTTTCAGGTGCAAAATTGCTTTGTTGGCAAATGCCAACGTGCTGGCAAGCCGCTGCGGTCCCAGATGCTGGCGGTACTGAACTCTGCGGCTGCCTCTCTGGAGTGCAGCGTGCTTTGGCAGACAGTGCAGCTTTCCCTCTCTCTTACGCTGTTTTGCCCTGGAGCAGACGAATCTGTATTGAAAACCTATATTGAAAAGTAGTTGTGTGAAACAAGAGCGTCCCGGGAAATTGTTTCTAAACGCAAATCCCATCCCGTCTTCTCTGAGGCTGTTTTTTTGTCAGCTGGGTGGGAAAGTCCCTCCCTCCCTTCCTTTTGCAACGGGACCTTGTCATAGTAATTCCGTTTTGCTCTTGCTTTGTCTTTTGATCCCATTTATGGCTCTGCCTCTGTTTAACTTGTGCTCTCTGTCTGAAAAAACGCTGTCTGTGCCCCAGGCAGCTTCCTCCTCTCCTCCTTGTCATCTCAGAACACCTCTTTGACTATATATTCTGGTGTCTGGAGGCAGAGAACTGGTAGGGGTCATGCCTTTGTAGGGGGCCTTTCTTCAGATTCTTCCAAAATGACACTTCCTTTGAAACGGAATGATAATTGTCCTGTATTTACAGACAAGTATGGCTTGGGTTCAGTGTGTTGAAGCATTTTTAATTAGTTCTTCCTGTACTGGGGATAAAACGCAGTAAAATGAGCGTGTTGTTTTTACCTTCTGCAGGCAGGGACCATGTCTCTCCTTGTTTGTGAAGATGATGTGCGGACACAGGAATCTCTTACCTGCCCTTCTGAGCAGGCTCTGCCAGCTTATTTATCACCAGGTTAGTTTTCCAACCACTATTTGTGTGGTTATAGTGTGCTAAAGGCTATCCTGGCTCCATTTCCTGAGCTGTGGGGCAGGTACTGCACTGCAGAGGGACTTCCCTAGCTCTTGGGCTTCCAAAAAGAAAAAATGCAAAACCAAAACCTCATTTTTGACAAGTAGAATGGACTTGTTCTCAGGAATGCGAGCGGAATGTTTTCCTGCAGAAGTGCTACTGTAGAAGGTTAATGCATTCTGAGATAGGTTTTAACAGAAGCTAAAATAAGCAATTTTATGAACAAAGCCAAAAGGAAAATATTAGAATGATTAATTCCTAAGCTTCCCCATTAAGTAATTCAGTTGTACGCCTCTTTTAAAAATAAAAGTAGGACCCCCAAATCTGAGGTGCAACAGTGTATGGTTTTCTTTTAAAGAACGGTTGGTTTTATTTCCTTTACCCCATGGTATTGCAAGGGTGAAATTAAAAGGCTGATGGACTAAATTAGTTGTCATAGAAGCCAAAAAGGCTTGAGTCTCAGGTTCTGCTGGGCTGAATTTGCAGCCAGTTGCTTCAAGTTACTGTGTTGTAGAAACACGCCAATTTTGCTGCAGGTCGACCGAAGATAGCTGCACGATTTCAAGGAAGGAAGAACATGTTTACTGTAACTGGTGCCTCTCATCCGCTAAATTGATAATGCTGCACTCATTAGTCAATGGGCAGAAGCGATGTTCTGCTACTTGATTAATGCTGAGGGTTTTTTTCTGAGAAAGGTTGTTTTGTTACAAACAAAATGTCTCTTCATTTTTTCACTTATGTTTGGCTTGCAGGGTCCTTCCCTGAATGATGCTCATATTTTAGGACTGGCAGCTTTTGTGATCCACTTAAGTGAATCCAGAGCTTTAATTCCTGAAGTGGAAGCTAATTTTGGGATTTCTCAGCCTGTTCCTGGGAAGGTCTTTTCCATTTCCGAGTACTGGAACCACTTGCTGGTGTGCAGGACGGAAGAGTCGTTTGCCTTCTGCGTGAGGTGACATCGTGTGTCCGCTGCCTGCTTGCTTGCTTCCCCAGGGCATGGGTTTGGGTTTGCCACCAGAGGGGTGCTGGTGAAGCTCCCGCGTTCCCGCGGAGGGTTCCCAGAGCGCCTGGAGGCGTTTGTGCTGCACAGAGAAAGAGGCTGATGGTGGTTCTGCGTGAAATAGCCTCCTGGCTGCTGGAGGACGGAGTGAGGGGATGCTGTCAAAGGCTTTAGTTTAGTCTCTGGTTCTGAAATTTGTGCCGCTAACGTACGTGGGGTTGGGAGCGCATAAACAGAGGCGGTCACTAAAAGCAAATAGGTTTGGGACATGTGGGTTAAAAGCAGTTTTAACGCTCAGTCTTTGTTTTGCCTTCGGACTTTCGTGAGTGGGAAAAGATGTGATTGAACCAACCAGATAATGGAGTTTGTTCTTTTTCTCTGTCAGGTTTTGCACTGCAGCAGCATCTTACCTCATGTGCAAGTTTTCATCCTATTCCCATGAAGATTTGTGTGCCTTGCTTCCTCCTAGCCTTGTTAAAAAGGTAAAAGGAAAATGGTTTTGCCGTTACTTAGCAAGACCAGTCTCAGTTCCATTTCCCCCTGCAGACTCCTGTGCAGCTGTAACTTGTGCAAAGAAAACTATATAAAAATGCGTCTTTGTGCCCTCCCACCTTACCATTTTGTGTATTTGCTTGTTTGGCAGCTTCACGCAACCAGAGGTTGCACTGGCCCTTTTTTTGTGGTGGAAATGCGAAGGGGTTTTATGCCTTTGTTTTAGCTGCAGTACATCGTGCCACGGCTGAGCTTGGAAGCTCGGGGAATCCTGTGCGAGGAGGCCAAAACTGACCGAATCTGGAGTTCCCTGTCATGCCCCTCTGTGAACTACAAAAGCGCCAGCCTCTGTTTATGGAAACAAGCACGCTTTCAGGAACTCGTGAAGGAAAAGGCATTCCAGGTATACATCTTTTCCATGACTTAAATTCGCACTGTAATTCTCACTTTTCAGATCTGTTCTTTCCAGTTTCCTTATTGGCTATAAAAAGTTTCTTGTGAAAACTTAATGCCTGAAAAGCTGGCCTGACTTCTGAAGACGTCATGTGCGCTAGGTTATGTGCTCAGTGTTATTTGTGGATTTTGATGGCGATATGATAATAAGGTAGAAATATAAAACTAGAGGTAAAGCTTTAGTGCCCTATTTATTGCAAAAGCAGAAAGCTTGACAAGATATGCTGTATCAGTAAGAAAATGATCGGGAACTGTAGGAAAAAAACCTGCCTGTAACCTTAGCTTCCTACCGTGTGCTGTCTGTTTAAATGACGGTGAGTCAAATAACGGAAAATACTTGCTTTTTTGGGGCTTTGTCTAAATGTTAATGTTCTCCTCAGCCACCTGTGTATCTTGGATTGCCTGGCTCTGCCTTGCTGTGAAGTGGGTTAACATCTCAGATATTCTCTTTATACCGTCCTTGCGATGTATCTGATGTGACAGGATTTCTTTTTTTAACCTAGTTCATATAAAACCAGTTTGTCTTTGTGCAGAGGAGTTTGTCGTGTTACTAGAACGACTCCTGGTGCTTGGCTAGCTTGATGTACAAGGCTAAAATATCTTTGCGTTATAACCTTTCTTTGATGCTCATGGCAGCCTGTCTGACTATGGTGCTTTGTTCAATTTAGCATTTATTTCTAGAAACATACATTTGTTCTGTTATCTAGACTTTCAGATGATGAGCATGTTTGGAAATGTCAAAGGGGTGGGTGTGTGGGGGTGTGTGTGTGAGAGATGCTTTATAGGCTTGCTTTCAGTAAATTTTTAAATGCCAATGGCATTTTAGTTTAGATCTCTTGCAAGAAAGAGAGTACAGGAACTTCCTTGGGTTGATGTCTCCTGTCTCACCTCTCTCAATCTGCACAGGATTGTGTCCGGGTGTGGGTGAAGGTGGGTTTTATGTTGGGAAGAAGGTGGCTGTTCTGCACAGGCTACTGGCCTTGCTGGTTGCTCTCTTACCTAAATTGTTCTTTTCCCAGTTGTCTTTCAGGGAGTGGCTGCTGTTGGAGCTGGAAGTGTACCCTGAAAAGGATATTCTCTCTGCTTCGGAAAGGTAAGCGCAGAGGGGCTCTGCTGAAAAGGGAATAGTCAAGAGTCTTCCCCACTCAAATTGGGAGAAATCATTGAAAATCGGGACGTTAACAGAAGTAAATAAACAACCTGCTGTGGGACACAAATGCCTGTTGACTACTACAGTGTGTCCAGAGTTCAAGCTATGCTAGAACAAGGCATGGGCTTTAACCTGAGGAAGCTCCCCAGGGTGACCTCCGGCCCGCACGTGCAGTCCTTCCAAAGAAATTTCACAAAACCTCCCCGTTTCTGGGAGGAAGAGCTGGCTGACATCAGGCCGCGTGGTGTCTGGTGGATGGCTTTTTATATCCGTACTTGTATGGGTGCTTTTATCTGTCATTCCACTTCACTGGGTACGTGAACTTCCTTTTTAAGTTACGGGAAGCATTGAAACGCCGTGTTAGACTTCCTGTCTTCTCCTTTTTGCTCGTGCAGGCAGGATTTCCTTCACTGGGCCATCTATCAGTGGTATCTTCCTGCACCACCTGCTGCTGGTGGCTGCAACGGAGACCTGGAGAAGGCATGTGGCATTATTATCAATACCATTCTGGATTCCTCACAAAGGTATTCTGCATCGTGACTTGCGTTTCTGCAGGAGCAATGGCTCTGCTAACGGCCTTGCAAGCTAGGAGCTCTGAGCTTGTGCCTTGCGTGTTTTCCTGCGTGGAAGTGACTCCCTTCTCAAAGGTCTGGCTGACAGTGAAGGCTGGGAGGTGGCTCTGCATGACTCACCAGTCTTTGCATAAGATCTCGCTTTAGGTGACAGAGGTCTGGGGTTGAAGTCACAGAGAGTCCCTAGTCTGTCTGTCCTTTTTAAGTTGAATTTGTATTCAGATTTGTTCGGCCAGACAAGTGTCGATGCCCCCAAGGAAGTGGCTGAAGCTGGAAAATAAGGAGGGAGGGTTAGAGGAGAGTTGCTGTCTCACCTACAGCTTATTTAAAGAGCATTAATGTTAGAGCTTTATGTTCATCTGAAGCCATTTGACTTTATCTGAATTGTGTTATCCTCCTGGGCTAACAGGGTTAGTTACCTGGTGTGTCTCTTGATTTCAGGTTGGACCTGGGTAGCTATGGCCAGTCAAAGATGTCAGTCAATCCTGATATTCTCTGCAAGCTGCAGGTGATTTCAGACTCGGATGTGTATCTGGATGTTCAGTCCTTGAATTTGACCGGTCGAAGTATTTCCCAATAGCTCAGCGGATGTACAGCTGACATCCGGTTCTCAGATGTGAACAGTGGCATGGAGATTGAGAGAGAGAGGAACTTTTCTTACTGGTCTCTCTCTATTACTTCAGAGAAGCATAGGGGGTTTGAATGCAAACTAGTGCGTACCCCCGACAAACGCTGTTTTCCCCACCTCCCTGTTTAGGAGATGGTACTGGAGCTGGGGTGTAGGCGGAAGTCGCTTTCTGGCTGTGTGGATGCCCGGAGACACTTCTTGTTTGAGGTTCTCCAGGAAAGGCTGAAGGACAGCAAAGATGGCTCTGCTTTGGGTGAGCAGCTATGGAGGCAGCAGGAGCTGCTGCTGCACAGAAGGTAAATGCAGATCGGAACGGCTGGGAATACCTCGAACAAAGCTGCTGTTCAAAGCAGTTACAGGCCGTAGCTGCGCAGCTGGTGATGGCCCTGTGATTCCACAGCAGGTGAAAATGACACTGTGTGTCATGGTAACGACTGTGCAAGGGAGATTTATTCCCTGGCACCCTTGGCTTGGCTGCGTTTCAGCGTGCCCTCTCGGGCTACGAGCTGTCCCTGCCACTAGGATGGATTTCGAACACCACACACCTTCAGGGACTCAGTTTACAGCCACCAGCACTCTTAATGCCGCCTCTTGTAATAACCGTCGTTAAATTACTCTATTTTCTGCTGTAATACAGGTGTGTGTTTCCAGTTTTGAGCCACTGATTGTATCTTTGAAAGTGGTGTGTGCATCTCGTTGAAATGCAGGTTCTTTTCTGGGCAACTGGAAAAATTCCTTGTGCAGTTTCTGTCAACGTGTTTGAGATCTGTCCTGTTTGACGTACGCTCAAATTCCCTGAATATCAAAGGCATGTGCCCTGAGAGTGTGGTGTCTGCTTCTCTTCTTGACAGTAACCTCAATTTTGTTTTTATTCTTCCCTACTTAAGGATTCTGGTAGGGCTCCCTGCATCCACTCTGATCATGACTTTTCGAAAAGGAAAGAAAACAATGTTGGACTGCGAAGACTTCTTTCATTTTGTAAACTCGGAGCTGGTATGTGTTGTTAGGCAAATGATAATTTCCCATTGGTAAATGCTCTAGATAAAGAACTTAAACTTGGGATTAGGACAGGAGTTAAAATGCAGCCAAACCTTAAATCATATCAGAGTGTAGGGAGGCTCAACTCCTCGTGCTCGAGGCTTTCCAGCCCCCAGCTCCGCAGAGGTCCCCTCAGCACCGTCTGCTGTAGGATGGCTTTTGGGTTCATTCATTTGGAATTACGGTGGCCTTTCACGCTATGGAGAGAGAATCCTTGGGGAAATAGCGTAGGCAGATCTGCGGTGGAGCCCGCCGGCGCATCAGTGGTTGGAGCTGGGTGTGCACAGTCCAGGGGTAAAATCACCAGTGGGTGATGATGGAGGCACCTGGTGGTGGCTTGGCCAGTTCTTGAGCAGGAGTGTTCTTTCCGGTTGCATTGTTTGGGACAACCTACGTCTCTGGTGCGCACGTGCATGCGGCAGCCTTGGGGATGCTCTCTCGTGTGTGGATACGTTGTCCTTCTGTGCCACCTGCTCGTCGCTTGTGGATGGGGGTTAGAGAGAAACCTGCGGTGTTCCCGCGGAGGCCTAGAAGTAAGGGACTAAGCATGGGCTCTTCTCCAGTTTCTCTGTCATGCCGGGGCATTAAACTCATTTGCTGTGTGTAGAGTGAGGTTCTGATCATCCCCCCGTGTGATGTACGCTAGAGAAACATTCAGAAACATCCCCGCAGCTTCCTGGGCGCAGATCAGTTGCCTTGCAGGTCCCTCGGAGCACTGGTTTGTGCTCTGGGCAGAGCTATCCCTTCTACTTATTCATCCTGACCGATGGCCTTTTCTAGTGCTCCTGCCCTGTCGTATTAGGCACAGCCAGAAACCTCCACTCGCTCCGCATCTGTTCATCCAACTGCTTCTGCCGTCCACAACATGTGGTGAGCAGGGCCGTCTGCTTTGCTTTCAAGTGCAGGGGCTGTAAAGTGCTACGAAGCCAGTGGTGTCGCTTTATACAGAAACGTGTCTGCATTCTGAACTGATGCTCAGGATCTCACCGGGTGATTTTGTGCTGAGTCCTGTTGTGCCAGACACCTGAATGTCTAAAGAAAATTGTAATTCAAAAGTGTAGGAATGATTGGGTTTTTTCCTCTCTTTGTCTTCCCTTAGAAGAACGTCTGTTCCAGAGGGTATGCGCTCTCCTACGACATCACTGCTCACTTCTTCAGGGTAACGGCTGCTCCTGTCATTCTGCTCTTTTGTCCATGCTGGCGGAGCAGACGTTTCTCTGCTCTACGCTGTTCTTGGCAATGAGACGTGCCGCTTGTACCCTTCCTGTGAGAACTGTTGGTGTAAAATCCAGGAAAGTGAAGAGAAGCAGCAGGAGGATGTAGTAGTGGAGGTTAATTTTAATCGGGTACAGCAAAGCTGGTGGGGGAAGGAGCTGCTGTTGGCGCATGTTTCTTTTGCTGGGCCATGCTGACCCCTACAGTTACCTTTGATTAGTTTGCACATGGCTCGGTGAGGTACTTCAAAGCAGCACAGTCATATACGTGGAGTCATCTTGTAATTTATTCTCTTCCAGGGCCTGCTTAATGCCAGCTTGGACTGTGAGGAATCGGCAGAACAGGTCAACGATGTTCTAACAGCGTGTCAAACCAAATGTCCCGTCGTGCTTTTCTCCGCAGCGGTAACTGTTCATATCTTGTCTTAAGAGTGCTAGATGAAAACTCGTATCGGTTCAGAGCATTTGTTTTAGGCTTCGTTTAATGTAAACTGTGAAGTGCGGGGGTAGTGATTCTTAACGCCTTTGGAAAATTGCAGAATGTTTTGGTACCCTTGGTGTCACTGATCCCAGCTCTGGGCGCGCAGCCTTGTTTCTGGAGCCTCTCTGTAGAAGTGGAACAGAGGCAGTTGAAGAGTGAGAGCTGGGAGGCTTGTCTCGCTTTGAGATGTGCTGTCGGGGCTGGTCGTTACACCCCAAGCAACCAAAAAGTCCATAAAGCACAGAGGTTTTTTTTCCTCTCTCCTGTGCGTAACTCTTCATGCGCTGTTGTACCCGGGGATACGTGGTTGTGTTGCGTGTGATAAGCACGTACATCGCCTTTGTGGAACAGCTGAGTTCTGAGCTCCTTTATTATGACTGGTCCCACTACGGGAATTTCAGGGCACCGTGGCATGAACACGGGTCACAAATGACTCTATTTGCATTTCCAGGATGTGAAACTTCTCACATTTATTATGTGTGTCTGTACAACTTGGAGTTTTCATTAAGGAGGGGGGAAAAAACCCCACCTTTCGCCGAGATAGCTTGCGTACCTGACCGCAATCAGCCGTGGAGCACGCCACCGCTAACACTGCTGGTTTGTCTGTCTTCCCAGCTGTGGTGGCCAAGGCTGGAGCCAGTACTCTGCTCTCAGTGGAAGAGACTCTTCGGGGCTCCGCTTGCAGAAGAACTGGAAAGACTGAGGGAATGGCAGTCCTCAGCTGCCAGGTGCGTGTGGGGAACCCAGCGTGGATCTGCAGGCGGGAGAACCTGCTCTCCCAGGCAAGGGCGCCCTTCGGCGGGCAGCATGTCATGCTAATCTGGACTGAGGCTTGTAGGACAGCTACATACAGATTCCTTTGTAGAGTTTCAACCCAAAATGGGTCATTATAATTATTGAGTCTGGCCTTCTGCGTAATGTGGGTCAGAGTGTTTCACCATAAGGAAAAGGGAATCTTTTTAGAGCAGACTGGAAGGCACAGTCCTTGTTAGACAAACACTGGAAATAGCCTTTAGCGAGGTGTTGAGTCATTCCCTAAAGCTGCCGTGCCCTTTGCTCCCTGGATTTGGTGGATCTCTGGTCTCCTGAAGCTACTGACTGCTGCTCTGCTGTGTGCTTCCCTCTTTACTCCTCCTTACGCTGTCTGTTCAGCATCCTGCAGCTTTTCTCCAAAAGCTGGGAATTTAGTTTAAGAATCTCCTTGCGCGTTATTGCAGGTAATAATCACATGCTTGTGCAGTCGAGTATACAGTTAACTACCTGTCCAACCTCTGATAAAGGAGATTTAGGAATGCTGCTGGCTGTTTCTAGACTTTTTTTTTTTTTTTTTTTAAACTGTCTCTATGTAGCATCCAACTACAGGGGAAAACAAAAAAATTTGGAGAGAAGAATTTTTCTTTTACAGTCCCAGTCACAAACTTTAACCCTTTGCCCCAGCACCTGACTTCCTCCTCATTCACAGCTGTGATTATTTTTTTTTCCTTTTTTTTATTCTCCCCCTCCAAACCCCTGACATGCTGGTTTTGTTTCCTAGCTTCCTTTCTTCAGGAGTGGTTTTCCCTGTCTCTGACCCTCCTTGGATTCCAGCTGCCTTCCTCCACTGTACTGTTCAACAGCGGTCACCATGTGGACGAGAGAGGACTGCACTGAAGAGGCTGGGGGCTGGCACGGAGCAGGCAAGACTGGGCGCGTTTTAAATGTCTGCTGTTCCCGACACCTGAAAACTAGAAGTAGAATGTCTTGAACTGCGAAATGGTTGTCCTGAGACACTGCTGTATCCCCGGTAAACCCTGTTGCGAAACCTTGCTGGTGGCTAGTTGATAAAATGTAGCTGTAAATTACCAGGTGCTAGATAGGTATCCTAGAGGCAACCTTGTTCCAAACTTCAACTTTTAACTCGGCTGCTGGCTCCTCCTCGGGGAGGACTATTAAGCAGCTGCTTTAAAAACTGAAGCTGGAGAGAGCGCTGCAGAGACAGAGCTCAATCCGTGGCACGCCAGTATCACCTCTCCCTCTGACAAAGGAGCAGTCCTTGTGGATTTTAGCTCAGGCAACTTGGCTGGAAGGTTAAGGAGGTGCAGAAAGTTTGTGAGACGGGAGAGCAGGCGTTTTAAGTGCTCTGGGAAGACGTGCCGGGAATCTCAGGGACAGATTTCCTGGGGGTTTCCCCGAGTCTGTTCCAGGAAACACCTCTGCTGTTCTGCCATGCTCAGTGCCCTCCTGAATTATCTGAAGTGCTCTGCTGAGGGGGAAGCCTGGGTGCTGCCCCACAGTTCTGTCTGTTGACCTTCCAGGGGATAGCCGGGAGCAGAGCTCGGTGTGGGGAGCGTCCCTGCACCGAGACGCTCGCAGGTAAACAGCGTTGAGGCGGAACCTGCGCTTTACTACTGAAGTTTTATTGCCCTGGGCAGCACTTACGGTAGCAGCTCCTCTCGCTGCGGGATTGACTCCTCCGCTGTTTATACTGGTCCAGAGCCAAAAGCTGCTACTCAGGAACTGGTGTCACTGAGTTGATACGAGCATTTAGGACATGTGGAATAACAGCGCTTTAACCTCAAAACTCTGCCTGGAGATAGGAGGAGGATGCCAGGAAGAGTAAGAACAGTGGGAGGGCTGAGCGTAACTGGGGTCCCAGCCTGGTGCTCAGCCCTCAGCTCAGACCCCAACTATGGCTCCAGTATTGGTAGGACTGTGCACATCTTTCTGTGGTGGGGACTCAGTCGCACGTGCAGGACCGGTGTGAGGTCGGGTGCTGAATCCCCTCGGGTGCTGGACCGCATGAAAGGGCACCTCTCTCTGTCGGAAGTGGGGGGTCGGGGGATTAGCCACCTCTGGGGATGAGGCACTGTACTTAAACCCAAGGAATGCAGTTGTTCCACATGTGCTGCTCCTTTTTGTTTGATTCAGCTGCGTGGGGCAGTCTGTGCCTCGGGAGAGCTCTCGGCTGAAGTGAAAGGTCTCTCGCTGCCACCTTCCCTGGCCTGACGGCTGTGCGTGCGCACACAGACCTGCCGTGCACAGACGGGGCTGCCTGGCTTGGCCCTCTCCTCTCTGAGACGGGAAAAGAAAGGAGGGTTAGCTTTCCAACTGGCTTAGCAGCACACGCAAATACGTCACTTCAGCTTCCCAGGATCACAAAGCCTCTGCCTCCTTTGACTTGTGTGGTAGGGATCCAAAAAAGTGATACCCAGTGTATGCCAGGACAGGGTCACGATGCGCTGGCGCCGCAATGAGATGAGAGGCTGCCCCATTGCTGGTAGCGTGCTGGCTGTGGGCCAACATCAGCTCTCCTCCAGGTCTCTGGCTGTGGTAGCTCATTCGGTTTTCCCTGTATTTGGGAGAAGTTGTCGTCTGCTGCCTGGCTGCAGCAAGTCTTGCTTCAAAACCAGTGAATTCAGTGTTGAATTTACCCTTAAAGCAATGGACGATGTCAGACGACGGTCTGTTGTCTTCAGACACACTGCCTGCCCCTGGAAGGAGCAGCAGTGCTTGTAGTTCATCCAGGTCCATCCTGGGAACGCACTCGGTGAATGAAAGCGCAAGTTCTGAGTCACCGCCCCAGCCAGAACTAACAGGCAGTCTCTTGTCCTTGCAGCTTCTTGTTTCTCTGCTGTTCTTCTCGCTCATGGATCTCGTCTCGGCAAAAATAGCACCAAAGGTGAGTTCAGCCCTGAGGGAATTCTCCTGACGCTCAGCATGTCTGATCAGCTCGCTTCGCTGCCTGGAAGCGCCGCGTACCCGTACGGCGAAGGCTGGTGGCTTGCTCTGCCAGGGGAAGGGATCCCAGACAGAGCCTGCTGAGAGCCCTTCTGTTCCTATCAGATTAAACCCGTATCTTCTTCTGGCTGACACTATCTCCCCTTTCACTACGGTAGCTTTTATTCCGCATCCTGAATGACTTACTATTTTCAGTTCCCTGTGCAGGCTTTACACCTCCCGGGTAGCGCAGGAGCTTCACGTCTCTCTCTCAGCTTTTGTGCAGCATTTTGCATTTGTTAGGTGATGTTTTTCCTCGGGCTGGAAACGTACGTGGTCTGTCATGGGAGAAGGTGTCCCCAGCAAGGGCGAACATGAGTTTCCAAATGATTTAATGCTATTAAATGAAGGAGCAAAGATGACGAGTGTCTGGTCTGCCCTAAGCATCCTCCCACCTGTGACTGCTTGTTTCTCTCCCTCTGCTGTCTTCCCGGCCCCGCAGTGCAGCCGTTTGGGTAGTCACCGAACACAGACTGGATCAGGGAGCAGATTCGAGTTAAACGTAATCACTTGCTCTCGTAGTCTGTCTTTGGGAGAGTCTGGAGGAGGAGTCATTGAGGAAAGAAACATCTTGAGCAAACAGATCTGGGAGGTTATTCCAAGTAAAATGAGTAATCAAAAAAAAAAAAAAAAAAGCCAATCTCAAGACACACTGTCACTAGAAAAAGGGGAAAAAGCCTGCAGTGGGGCTGGTGCCGGGGCTCCACGCTGGGAAGCGGCTGGCGACGAGCCGGTTGCTTGATACAGCTTCCCCCTCTCCCACAAATCGTTCCCAGCTGAGCCTCGGGGCCTGGTTTGGCGCTGAAGGCGCTGCGTTGCTCCAGGGTTTCGTCCAGGCTGCCGGGCTAGGGGAGAGACTTGGCCTAACCGTGTAACGCTTCGTGTACGGTCTCTTGTGGGGGGTTCCCTTCTGCTTTGATGCAACTAAAGCCCGAGATGAACTAGACCTGTTCTTTCTGCCACCCAGGAGGGAGTGGATTTTCAGACGTCTCTGGAATGGTCCCTGGAGATCTTGCAGTGCCTGGAAGAGAGGGGCATGTCCTGGCCGCTTCTCTTCCATTCAGCTGAGAAAGGTGAGTGAGTCCTGCCTCCGAGGGGTGGAAAGGCAAGGTCGGTGCGACGGTATCTGGGAGAAAGGACCGATGGGCCTCTATAAGCAGCATGAAAAATACTTGCTCGAGCAAAAGCTGAGAATGTCCCACTTGTGCCCTGTGCTACGGTGACCCATCGGATGATCGGGAACAACTGAAACGGCGTCGTGTTCCCTCTGGTAGAGAAAGCCTCAGCGGGGACAGAGTTCTCTCAGGGGTCCCCCCGCCCGAGCACGACTGTTTGTTGTGGGCTGGAAGGAAGCCATGCAGCCCCTCTGCTGCCGTGGAAGTAGGCGGGGTGGCGCGTGGGCCTCTCGAGATGCTCAGTGCTTCTCTCCGGCTGTTGCAGATCCTAGGAAATACGGCGCCCTGCGCAGCGCGGCCTCGGACCGTCACATCCAGCTCTTGCCCATTGCGTTCTACAGGTAACGTCCTGCAGGGCTGCGAAGGGGGGTGGGGTTGTGGGAGGAGGTGGCTGATGGTTTGCACGTATGGCGGCAGGCGCGGAGGTGACCGTGCTGCTGGCCTGCGGGCGAGCTGAGCCCCCGCCTCGGCTCTGCAGGAGAGAGTACTGGGTGACGGCAGGGCTGCTATTTGAGGAGCCCCCGGATCTTTTGCTAGAAGCTTCCCTTCGGCTTGGTGCTCCAAAGAGGAGTGTGCCTGGCTGCCTTCCCGCTCCTGGCAGCGCGGTGGCCCAGCACGAAACGGGGCTCATAAAACTGACGGCGCCAATAGCACCAGCTGCGTGCCCCTTGTCTTTCTCTGAGCCTACCGTGGAACCGGTGCTAACCAGGCATGGTGTGTGACCTCCTCTAGCCTCACCCCTGGCTTTTGCCGAGAGCTGCTGGCCCGAGAGCAGGCCTTCCTCTACGTGGCGCTCGATTTGTACATCCAGCTGCTCCGGCTCTTTGTGGAAGGGGCAGACCC
>KL275494.1:810-33026 GCA_000699545.1 Podiceps cristatus
GGGAGCTTGGAAAGATGCTCTCCTGTGCTGGCCCAGCTCCAAGCACGCCTCAAGATGGGCCGCGGATGACGTGCGACGAGGGATATCCCTTCTCCTGGGCGCCGAGGCGGGCGCGTGGCTCTCAGTGGCGACCGGGGTGCAGCCGCGCACTGAGTGCTGCAGCGGCTCCAAGGCCCTGCCCGCGGCAAACGCCGCAGCGTGGGAGGGGAAGGGGGCTGAGCTGCCACGCACGGGGAGCTGCTGTACTTAAGGAAAAACTCCCAAGAAAACCTTCCAACTACTGATGTAGAACTACAGGATTTGATGCAAATATTTCCCATTTGTACCTCATCCCATCACTGTATGACCCATTTAAGAACAGTTTTCCTCCTCAGCATTACTTTGTGGCTTTTCCAAAATTCATATCCGAGGTACAGCTGCACCGACTGCGATGGTTTCCGCTGGGACAGCTACGTCGGAAGGTGCTTGACAGGAATGACAACGATAAGCAGGAGACAAACACATCCACAACAGCAGCCCTAAATTCATACCGTGGCTCAAACACTGCAGTGAAAAACGTGCCTGACCAGGAGCGGGAACACTTTGGTAAAACCGTGGCAAATCACCTTCATCAGAAAATTAAAAAATTGTGGCCAACTTCAGCTCTTGGTTCTAGCAATGGAAAGAGGAGTTCTTCGAAGCTGTCCACCCTTGCAGGGTTATCCCTGTATTTCTACAACATATCTGAGCGTGGACTTTGGCTGTTAAAATTCCAGGCTGTTAAAATTCCAGGTTTTTGCATCTCCTAAGAAACATATATTGGGTCATCTTGTGCTGTCAGAGAGGTGGTTATCATCTCCTCCTCTAGAAACCCAACTGCGACGGCTCTGTGTCTGGTTTCTAGAATAAACAGTGGAGAGTAGCCAAAAGCCATTGCAGTCGATCAGCTGTTTCACGAGCCCAGCGAAGGAAATGGATGGCTTGAGTGCAGTTTTTAGTCTCCACCAAAAAGAAATTAATAAAGGCATTAAACCAGCAGAGTGTTCTCTGCACATCAACCGGAGGAGTCAGGGACGGCACCTGGACGAGGAATTAAATGTGCAGTATTGAGGTGTGGCAGCTCGTATATTCAATGAGCACTTTGGTCAAGACTTTCTACATCTCGACATGGTAAGAACTGGTCTAATTAAAGCCTAGACTCCTCACAAGACTTTAATTTGATAAATTTAGCCTGGATTAAACTACAGACTTGTCTGTACTGGATCTTTTCAACCGTTCACTATGTGCCACACCTGAAATCTCAGCATACACAAAATCAGAAATGCATTTACCCACTCATCTCCCTAGGGCTGTGAAGGTTTATTGGCAGGGCTGTGGGCCTCATTATGTTCATTATTCATGCCTTAGAGATAAGTAGAGGACCTCTGCTTTCCTACTAGAACATTATACACACACGAAATGTGTTTTATAATTCTGAATTAGAAGTCTGGAGGTTAGGAATTCACCCAAAGCCAAATTAAATCAAAGGAAAAAACAAAAAAACTATAACAAAAAACAACCTAGCATCACCTCCTAATGATTTCAATGGCCTGTGGATCAAGCTTCCCCCTCTCTTGACAGCAATGCTTTCCTGTGTTTTAGGATATGCCTGGATAAGTTTTTGAAACCTTCTGTCTCTTATCTATGTGGGACCTTGCCAGAATTTTTTTCATCTGTCTGTGGTCTCTGTCAGCGTCGACATTTATTTCTGCCGCAACAACAGCCAAATGAAGTGCATTGAACTTGGATCAAAAGTGATTTCAAGATCTTTCACTCTTTGAAAGAGGTTTTCAGATCCAACCATTTTATAAAAATGACCTAAAGCCGCTTAGACGGCAGGCAGAGCCGCAGACATTTGCTTCCAAGTTGGAGAGTAATTCCAAAGAAGATTTATCCATCTCTGGCACAAGGAGCAAATGAATATTGAAATTACAGCAGATTATATTGGATTAAATTATTTATGGCAAACCTCACCTCACCTGGAAGGTTCTGCAGCTTTTTTCCTGGCAACATGAAAACTGGATATTCCAATTCTTTGGTATTCTGTGAAAGACTGGAAATATTTATGTTTCCATTAAGTTGCTAATCTTTCCAGAAGACACAGTGGTGTCTGAGTTTGGAGTGTGATTATGATGCCTTGTAAAGTCCTCCATAATGCTTTGAAAACACACACAATTTTGTCCATTACTGGATATGAGACGCAGGTTCTTTTCCCCAAGAAAAGAATTTATGGAGCTATCAGCGAAGTTTTATGACTTTGAACAGTGGGCCGCGGCATAATGTCCCAACCAGAAAGTACTGAAACTCTAATGCTTTAAAGAGGTTCAAGAAAAAGACCTGTTCTTGAGAGCGACCTAAACAAAGACAAAATCACCGCTGTTTTTTGCCATAAAAAGGTAGGAACAGATGTCAGTCAAAAGTAAATTGTGGCAAGGCCGGGATTTGCCAGGAGGCCGGGCTGGGCGCTGCTGCCTGTGCGCAGCATCAGCCCCGAGGGCGAGCGCCCGGCGGGCCCCTGGCAGCAGATGAAACTTTCAGAAGGAAACACTGGACTATATAACATCACCGGGGAAGCTCTCAATGGAAGTAAAGCTTTTTATTTGACAAAGCAGAAAACTTTTGCGAGAGCGTATTAATGACAGTGCAACTTTTTTATTATTTTTATTTTTCTGCAGCATTTGCAAAACTAAAACACTTTGTAATCCCTTCTTTTATGCAGAACAGATTGCAGTTTTAAGCAGAGGCCCATAAACTGCAGGTTCAAAGAAACCTGAAACTGAATTAGCATAAAAGCTGGAATTCTCATTTAGAGGAACAGCAAGGCAACAGCTCTGCAGGCAGCTTTATGATTTTGGTTTCAAATGGAAACAAAGATAAAAAGTGGGGCTCGGGGAACAATACGGCTGCTCTCTCTTCCCCGTCCTTATGGGCCTGGTCCTCTAAAACATATATAAAAAGTGGTCTCCACTGTTTCTGGGGACAGAATTTAGCCTGGTTTTGCACATCTAGAGGAGGTTTGATGATTTTCTCAACCCATTCGCTGTAAGCAAAGCGAAAGCTTCACTGTCCTACGAGTGTGAAGCCGTATCTTCCCCAAGCTTCTCCAAACAGTGTGAAGTCCTTGAGGTGAACACCACAACCATCCTTCCCTCTGCCAGCGATGAAGAGTGAGACTCCTGGCTATAACTTTTCAGTCAGAAAATATGTGCATTTTCTCTCTCCTTCTGTACACCTGCCTGTGTTTTGAATTCCGAGTTCCTAAATCTATGATGAACAGGGATTAGCTGGATTTAGCTTCTAGAGACCTTGCTGGGTTCTTGAGGTGCTGCCTACAGTACACAGACTAACCGGGAAGGTTTGTAAGATCCTGTCACTCATTAAGAAGGTAAAATATAAATTCTTCCCCATCCACTAGCACTCCTGTGAGTACACTTCATAAATGCACCACTTTTAAGATGTGGCCATTATCTTCCCCTAATTTCTGCCTGCTAGCAGGTTCTGCAACTCAAGAAGTATTTCAAATTAATTTGTCTGTCAATATCTGCGTACCGAATCAACTAATAAGAGAGAAATATTTTTCATTCTCTTCTTCTCAGTCAGAGGAAGAGACTTTCTTATCACTGAATAAAGCATCCATTATTGCGTGCTGTAATCCCATTCTGTCTTTCAGGTCGTTTTTAGCCCAGAAAATGCTGAATCAGCACCATAAACCAATCAAGTAATTTCTTTCATTTTCCAACATTCAAGCAAAATAATGAAAATCACATCTCATTTGATGAGGAGAATATATGACAGAAATCTGTTCGTCCAAGGATAATTTTAAAAGAGGTATGCCAAGGAAAGAAATACTATTGCAAAAACATGTAGCTAATGTCGAGTCTCTTCTGCTGAACAGATAAATTCCATTTTTGACTGTCATCTCATATTTGGATAGTACATTATGAACAATAAATCTGTACATTTAGCCAGCTTCTAACCAGTACAAAGACATTAACTTGGCAAAAGAATGACCATTACTTTGACGAATGAAACCTTCCCCTAAAATATTCATGTACAATATGATAATATCCAATTGATAACCAAAAAAGCCACCCCACTGCAGATTTAAATAACTGAGATGCATACGAGAGAAACTGAGTAACATACATAAGAGGAGTTATTATGGCACTGTTAGGAGAACCAACAAATGAAAAAAAAAGCTTGATAAATATTTTCCATAACAAAACACAATTGGTTTCAGTGGGATACAGCTCTGTTTCTCATTAGTTATCCTTCACTTGTCAGACAAGTTCCATATTTCACTGAAACCCGCTGAGTATTCTTTATAGTTTGCTGGGGAAAGTGGCTATACATTTAGCACATTCCCTTTATGCTGTGTGTTTTCACAGGTCTTTCTTTAAAACACACTGCACATGCTTTTGCTTCTTTCCCTTAGGATAGTGGGTTTCGACATCCAAGAAGAGTTTAAAAGCAGGTAACAAGTCATCACTTTTGAAGCTGCAGAGCAACTGAAGAGGTGCAATAGCCCCAGCAGCCATTATCAGTGCCTGCCAGGGTGCCACAGTATCAAGTTATATGATAAAGCACTCAGCTGACACCAGAAAAATAATCATTCTCTCTCTCCTGCACCACCCCCTTTTTCACAAGGAGGCTTTTTACACTCATTAAATGCAACCTTATCTCTGAAAGACTGCAATCCTCAGCAAATGACAAGTGTGCCTAATCTCATTTTCTGACAAGCGATTCTGACAGCACCTTCCTTTTGATTTCTAAGACACGTAGCTAGACATATATTAATCTGTCAGTCATCGCCCCTAGGAAGGATGGAAAAAAAAGGAGAGACCGAGATGAACATTTGTGAATGTGAAGGGAACAAGGCAAGAAAGGACTAAGAGACCTTTTCTGGCTATTTTAGGCAACACAACTCTCTTTCTCCACTCCTCCCACCCCAACATGGCGCCCAAGCCACTCCTGTGCCGCAGACCTACGTGTCCGCAAAGGTGGAGTAAGGCACCTTTTATTTAAGGTATGAGTCTGGCCCAGCAGCTATGGACTAGGAGTCAGCTGCGGGTGTATTTCCAGCTTCTCCCTGGTGTGGAAGGCAGTTGGACTCCCATTTCACTTCTCTGCGCCTCAATTTTCAGCACTGGATATAGAAGCGTTCCATAAAATCCAAGTGTTATTGTCACCATGGTGCATATTTTAGATACATTGATGGGACTTCCCAGTACTGGTACTATAAAGCGTTGAGCCTTAATTCCGAATTTACAGATTACAAAGCGTTCTGCAGTAACACTTTTTTTTGCAGCATGAAATGCTTTGTCGTTCCAGTCACCGTAAGCGCCACTCGGCTTCGGTAGCCGGCCTGGATGGAACACGCTAGCAGGTGCGGGCAAGGATGGGTTTGATAAAGGCATCAAGACTGAAAGCATCAATTTGTTGTCAGGTCTCAACAATTTTGTACTAATGCTCAAAGCACTCTAAAAAGAAAGTGTTTAGTACAACATCGTGGCCTGGCGAGGCACAAACTGGAGAGGCTTATCAAGACTGTGTCAAGCTGAGGCTACGAAAAGGCAGGAGTTCCAAGAACTCCCAGCTGTATTATGAGATGATGTATTTAAAAACTGAGAGCATTATGGGGACCTGACACTAAGTGGTAAGTCAGGGAATTCACATGCATTTGCCACTCAGCAAGCGTGCAAAATCTGGGCCCTTCGTGCATTAACTATGGTAAACGCTGGTGAGCACAGGGATGTGGGGTGGGAGGAGGTAGGCTGGCAGGGAGCTGCAAAGCTGCAAAGGGTGTAAAATAAGTGAGATTCTACACACGGGACCCAAAGGAGGAAGGATGATTAAACAAGGTGGGAGGCAGTGTTCTTTATCTTACACAGACCTAGTAGTTATGTTCCTCATAAACACACCTTCTCCCTCTTAGCATGTGAGTCATATTAATATTCCTACCCACCAAATGCTAAATTAGATTAAATTATACACATTTGCTGTCTAACATTTGCTCGCTGACCAGTTTGCACTTGCAGGAGCCTCCCCAGCTGGCAACGCATCCTTCTGCCTGGGGACGTCCCAGGCACCGCAGCTCCCAGCTTGGCTGGGTTTGGTACCTTCAACTAAGAGCTACTCACCGCCTCCTTTCCCTTCCGCTGTATAATATTAAAGTACAGGAGAAACTTTATTGTTCATAATGGGATAAGAAAAAAAAAAAATCAAATGAAGGCGAAGTACAAAGGGGCTCAAATCCAATGCTTTAAAGCAATGCCATTTTCATAGTAATACAGTCATTAAGTACTTGTTTGATGGTGCAAAAAGTAGGCCAAGATCTTTGCTAATACATTTTATTAATCAATACCTGCACTAGAAGATGGGAACAATTAAAGTTTTCCTCCTCACTCAGACAAAGCAGCAGAAAGCTTGTGATCTACTTAAGGAGCCCGCCACTCAATGGAAAGATGAAAAGACTTCTTTAGTTTTACTTAAGAGCTGAAATGATGTTAATACTTCGTTTAGGATCTGGTTCTCAGAAAGACAGTAAATTAGCAGTGGC
Organism: Podiceps cristatus; assembly: GCA_000699545.1. Lineage (NCBI taxonomy): Eukaryota > Metazoa > Chordata > Aves > Podicipediformes > Podicipedidae > Podiceps > Podiceps cristatus. The sequence continues at coordinate 7,388 of KL275494.1, forward strand.
AGGAAAGCTGCCTGCCGTCGCTGAGTCCCCTTCCTCGCATTTCCACACTGATGTCATCATAACTGGAAAACTCACAAATACATTCTGGAGTTCATTGAGCCTGAAAATAACACTGGAGATATTTCCTTTGCCGTGCAGAGGTCTTTAATAAATAAGCCTAGCAGAAATGCACATCTACTGCTGATGTGCCTTATAAGGATAAATGTAAACTTGACAGTTGCATAGTTTACATTTATGCTGGCTTTTTTATTAAAAAAGGATTTTCTAGTTTCATCTAAGCTTCAGGATGTAGAAGCGAAGGCAAAGACAGAAAAATCTCCTCCTGTGGGGAAAAACGGTGGGGGAAATTCGGGCAGTTCACTGCGCAGACCTCTGGCTCAGGGAAGGAAAGGTTTCTCATCTCACAATGAGGCCTGCTGATATGGGCATCAAATAAAGAGAAAACTGCCTAAAATCTGCCCAAACCGCAGCTCTGTCCCTGCAGCAGGGGCCACCATCGCCCGAGGGGCAATGCTTACCTCTTTTCCACCTCTCAGGACCTCCAAAAATACACCTTGGCCATCATCCTAGTAGGCCACGGGCCACCGGTGTCGGCACATCTCCCCTGCACCGACCCACTCACTGTTTGGGTTCCGGAAAAAACTTTTAATAGGGGTATCATGGCATGAGGTACAGTGCAACCACGTGGGAGGAGAGACTTCTTGCAACACAACAGGCAGGACAATGAATAGGAGAGTAAGGATATGGTAATTTTCCACTCCTCAGGGAAGGAACATCAAAGGAGACAAATGCAGGTAGCACCAAAAACTGAACGCGGCCCAGTTTCAGCTACTATTTGATCCTCCGGTGAGAGCAGACCCTCATCCAGGACCTCACAGCCTTCTGCTATGGAACAAAACAGTCCGTCACGCACAGGCGCTGACCTTACCGCACGACAGAGAGAAAGCATGGACACAGGCAACGTGGTGTTTAAAACAAACAGGGGGTTTGTACCATCATTAACAGAAATATAAACGCAAATGACCTTTTGATTTGTATCATGAGAACTAATCAAGCTAATGTTGCAGCCGAAAGAGAAAATTTCTCCCTGGTTATCATTTTGGAAACGTTGGAGATAGATTTATGTCATGTAGTTGACCTCTTGTTGTAAATTTGCTGCCTAATTTCACTCAGTACTAAGTTTACCAGGCACCTTGCTGTTTCTAACCCGTTTGTCAAAATTATATGAGCCTTGCTAATACTTTCTTCAAGGCTCCCGATTCTTCTACTGTGCATCTTCACCTGGGATTGCACAAGTCTATGCTCAGAGCGCTGTGGAAGGTCATGGTATTCACAACAAAAAGGTTGACCGCAAAATAAGCAGATGGATCCTGCTCTAGTCCAGCCTCCATCCACGCATCCAAACCTCTCAAAAAGTCTTGATCTAAAGTCCTCTGAAAATAAAATCCTTCTAACACAAGAAACAATTTTTACTAGCTCTCAAAGCACTATTTTTCTTTCATTTAAGATTCTAACAAAGCCCAACTTCTTTGTCTCTCAGGCTCCCTTGATCTCCTTCACTTTTAGCTGGCACATAAAGTCAATTGGCTGCACCTCTCTGCTTGATAAAGACATGCCAAATGTTCTGATGTATCTTTAATGAGGAGGTAGATAAGACATAGTCCAACAAGGTGCTGAACACTCTGACCCTAAGCTAGCAAAGCACTTAAATATCTGCTTAACTTTAAGCAAAAAGAAGTCCTTTTGAAGCTAACGGGGCTGTTCTGGCATTCAGACTTAAGCACCGTTTCATCCATTTCACCAGATGAGGGGCAGAGCTCTTGCAAGGCTGAACCACAGTTACTGAGAAAGCAAAAAAAGTTAGAAATACGCAGCTAACCTAGTGAAAGCCAGGACTGCGGCGTGTCAAGTTAAATTATGGAAAGTCCCTCTATTATTAATTAATGTGTCAGTCATGTTGCATGTAATACTGTGTGTATTATTATTGTGTTAGAGGGAGCAGGCAGGTTTATCTTCTATTGTAATGTAATGTTTCATAAATGGGATGGAACACATGAATGATCTGCAAGGATGAAGGCTTGGCGTTTACTTCAAAATAAATGTTTGAATTTATAAGAAGAAAAGGACGAACACAAAAGAATACAAATAAAAATTAATGATAGGAAGGTCATGGAGAGGAAGCTGAAAGAGTAAAATTGATACCAAAGCTGAGCTATTGTTCCTGAGATTCAGTTAATCGGTTGATCTATATCCAGTCTGGATTATTCCAGGCATTACTGGAGGAGGTGTGCTTTGAGAATCTAATATAATACATGAGAGTCATGATAAAACTTTAACCTGTTTTGATAATACAGCTACATGTTCTACTCCACACACACCTCTAAGAAAGGCTGCCAGATCTTATCATGGTTAGTTATTAATCTATTTGTTCCTATGAAACCCTTTCTCTTTTTTCCCCTCTTTTTTAATAATTCACTTTTTCTAAAGAGGAACTGATTTAATGTAGAAAAGAAAAAGCTGCAGCACATCAAAATGTGAATGGAAAAACAGGTAAGAAGATAATGTTTGTTTAACTGGGATGGAAGAGTTATTTTAGAAATATTTTATATCGTTTAAAAAGCACTGAGTACTATTTTATGCCTCTACCTGAGGAATAAAAGTCATACTTATGAGTCCAGCTGTACATATTTCAGTAGCAAAGCGAGATTGTAAGATACATAAAAATTTCTTTAAAAAGTAACTCAAGTAGATTTTTCATGAGTAAAACACTGGCAACCTGAATTTTAATATAATTCTCAGCATTTCAGTGGAGCATTTTGTTCATCTGTAAAATGCTACAGAAAACAGAGCATAAATCATTCCAGCTTAGCCCTGTGTCATCTCCATCCCGGAACGGGGAGGCAAGCGGCTGCCCTTGGGGCTGTGCAGAACCTCACTGCAGGGCTGCGGGCACCCAACCGGTCCCAGCACTACGGCCGGGTCTCTCTACATTACCGCTTCCATGTTTTGCGAAATGTATAGAAAGTGTATGATGTTTGGGGTTTATGGCTATTTATTTAAGAAGTTTTAACAGATTTATAAACCCCTGCTATGTAAACAACAAAAATTAAGATGTTAATCATTACCAAGTTGAGCTTCTCTGTCTACAGAATATTACACATAATATGATAATTAAGTCTTTCTACTTAGCAGTGCGTTGCAATATTACGGCGTGAGCCTCTTTGTATCACCCAGGACGTACGCAGAGGAGAAGGCTATAAAAAGCTGCCTGAGCTGGGTTTATTTTAAGAGGCCTTCAGACCAAAAGCCTCATCTCTGCCTTGGACCTGGCAGGAAAGCTCGCAAGAAGTCACCCAGGCTCCCTATTAAAATACTGTTAGCACATACGAGAGTTTTCGTCGTCTTTTTAGTTCAAACAGTCGTCTGGGAGAGACAAAGAAACAAAGTGCTTGGGTCAGTGGAAATTTCTGACAAAGACTTTTCTTCCTGGCACACACAGGGACAACCCCACCAACTGTGTCGGGTTTTTCTTCCCCCCCCGAATGACAAGGCAAAGGTCCTGATTAAAGGCCCTCTGGGGGGGGAAGAAAAGATGGCCCAGGACTTCAAAGTCAACACACTGCTGGACAGCGGGGAGGTCCTTTTTTCCCCCCTCTCTCCTTTTAACTTAAGCTCCTGCTGACTGTGGAGGGGCTTCTAATTGCATTTCACAGGGGCTGAACAAAACGTGGTCTTGTCTTCCACACAGCAGTGACCCTGGAGGACGCGGGATATGATGTGAGGTTTCAGAGCAGGAACAAAAAGAAGTTTGCCATGTCGGCAAGCCGCGCAGAGGTAATGGCGAGGCTCTTTCGAGATTATTTGCATGTCACCGCATTTCTAGGTACGAACAAGCAGTGGTGGGTTCTCACAGAAGTGGTGGGGCCAGCTCCCTCCTCATCCCTTTGAACGTGGGGCATCTGCAAACCCACCCTGCGCAAGCGGGCTGGGGTTTCATCCGACACGTGGCACCCGTGGAAAGTCGGACACAATTGAAGGTGGTTGCCTTGACCAGCGCAGTGAATATCTCCTTTTGTGCCGGAGAAAAAGAACCTTTGCTCACTGACCCAGCTCTGGATGAGGAGACACTTTTTTTGGTAAACTGTAATCTTGATCAAATGGCACCCAGGATGATCTAAGCAGCTTAATTAAAATTCTCCCAGCGTGCCTAGAGCTGTGGATCTGTTGAAAGAAAAGGTTTGGCTGAAGCCTGATAGATTTGCTGGAAGTACAGGAAAGTGGTTTTAGGGGATGTAGAATGGGAAGAACGCCTCCAGCTAGATGCAATATAGGCAATGCCATGCCGGTGCAGACGTGGGGCATGTTTTAAATCAAACACAGAAGTATACTGGAACCCAGCAGAGCTAGCGCTTGGCCATCTTACCTTTTTTTTTTTTTTAACGACAAAAAAAGTCTGCATTAGTATGCGTGAACAAAACACCATCTCACCCAAAAATAAAACAAGTCAATAAAGTACTATCCCTTTAACATTTGATAGTCTCTCTTTTCTGCTTCCCTAATGAGATTTGCTTTCCCATTCTTTTTCTTTTGCATTCAAATTTCAATCTGCAACAAATTTTCCACATTACAGGATGAACCATATATCTGTGTTCCCACATTGCACCAGACCCAGCACAATACATCAAAATCCCGACAAGTGGAATTTATCCTGTGTTCCCTCTGCCGATGCTGGACAATGAAACCCAAACCCAAGGCTGCCGAGCCCTGAGCCTTCTCGGTGGATGCTCACATAAGAGAATTAGACCTAGAATGAGGTTAGTTAGTCACTGCTGATTCATCATGCATTTGAGATTTGGATTAACAAACCATTCATCCCCGATTCCTCGTATATAGGCCCATGTCTCTAACAGGAGGAGGTTTTTGTTTTTTACTATTTACTAACTGACAATAGTGGAAAGCCTCAAATTCACATCCGTATTATAATAAATGCATTATAAATGAGTAAGTAGGAAACAGTAAGGAAATGATGTTTTACTTTTAAATGCTAATTATGGAGCCCTGGTGCAGTTAATGTGTAGGGTGTTCTGTCAATTTTTAATGTTTATGCCAAGTGTAGTCTTCAATTTAACATGAGCTTTTAATCCTTTGAGTACTAAATTGCCTTTTAATGCTTGCAGCACAACATTGTGTTTGCACAAAGTCAGGACTGAAAAATGAATTTACTACAAGATATGTGCATGTATGGAGGGGGAGGAAGTACAAAGGACAAGATTTTTTTTTTAATGATGTTGCTGGAACCGTGTAAGAGGAAGGAACTGCTTTCAGGATGTACCTGGCAATTGTTTGCAGTGGCAAAAGGCTGCTGTTGATTTAGTATCTCTGTTGAAGCATTTTCAGACAGAGCTCTTTCAGGCTCAAACAGTTTATCCACAAGCTACACCAAAAATTCATGGTTCACACTCATAAAGGGAACTTTGAGAAAAATACTGTGAAAGGAATTACCATAAAGAGGTATCTGCACGTTCAGTATGATAAAGTACCTATGAAGAGAGAGAGTTTTTCAGCTGACAGTACTGAAAAGAAATGCAAAGAATATCGCTGTTCTGGAAAAGATATGTTGTATCGTCGTTTTCAGGGCTGGCTGGTTGGGTTTTGCTTTTTCAGCTGGCTTCTGATAAGGGGCACGAGGTAGTTCCTAGTTCTCAGCCTGCTACAGTCGGCAACCCGGCCAGGGCACAAAACCCGTGGGGCTGAGAACGCTGTAACCCCGCCTGGCATCACTTTGCTTTCCGAGTCTGCCTTTCTGTAACCCAGTGCACAATCAGACTCAGAAGAACGGCTCAGGGGTACAACTCCACAGCGAACAAGACAACCACAGCCACCCCGTCACGCCGTCCGGGCTCCTCTGCCAGGGGACAGCGTCCTCGCTCGCTCCCGCGGCAGCGCTCCCCGGGGTTTGGCCAACTGGACAAACCCCGAACAATCTCCTGTCACCGGAGCCTCTTGCCTCCCTCCCTCGCAGACGCTAGGATGTAGGGGAGTTAAAGCAGCTTGTGAGGCTAATCCCTATTTATCTCCTTGGTGAACAGACTTTTTAAAATGACACTGTTCGCATGCTTAAAGCTCCAAATTTGACTTTCCTTGACAGCAGCCATCTCAGGAATCCCAATGAGGTTTATTTTTGGCAGCAGAGCCTTCACAGAACAAGCTTTGCTGCATGTACGGTTTTCAGTGCACCAATGCAATGCTGCAGATGAGTAAAACTGGGGACCTGAGGATTTCTGTACATCCTGATAATGTATCCTCAGCTTTACCCCCAGGTTAGACCCAGAGGGCAAAAGCTCATCAATTAAAATCTCTTTCCTTTCCCTCTTCCCCCACTCCTCCACCATCTGTAAGATTTTTAGGACATATTGCAGGTATTTGAAAACATCTTTCCTTCTTCCTCATTCTAGCACCCCATGTGCGATAACGTCTATTTATCACTGTCCACTCCAATAATTTGGTTTTATGGGAGGAAGCATGTATTTGCTTTTCGTCGATTAGCCAGTGACCGGGAACGACAGTCTGAAAGAGCCAGAAATACAAGCAGGGTAAATTGCTTTATGACTAAACAATATGGCTTTTTAAATGTGGCTGTAAAGGAAAACTTTTCCAATTAAAGGTGGAGTTGGAGCTGCCAAATTCAATTGCTACAGGCAGACAGATAACTTTTAAACATTACTTTTTAAAAAACTGCAGCTGAACTTAATCTACAGGCCTTGCACTAAAAACACGCATGTTGAATTTAAGCACAGAAGAAGTCTTGCCACATAAAACCGGCAAAACATTTTGCGTTAAGCACATGTATAACTGATTGTGGAACAGAAAGCCAAATTAAAACAGACCGAGGGCGAGCTGAGATGCAGAGTGTTGTGCCAGCCGAGGCTCCGGCTGCCTTCGCCCTGCATTTACCAAACCCCTCCCTGTTCCCCCAAGACCTTCTGCTCCTCTGTTTTTATCGCGTGCTCTGAGACCCCCCATCCGCACCGAGGAAAGCCCATCTTCCCAGCCGAGCGCGGGCATCGCCACCACCGCCGCTCATGGCCCGAGGCCGCTGCCTGTGGCTCAGGGCGAGTCCTCAGCCCATTGGGGAGCCGTGGGTGCCGCACCCGCTCAGCACCTGGCACCTCAGTCACGGGGCTGAGGAAGGATTTCTTCCAACGTGCCCTGGGAGATAATTACACCCATTTGCAGAAGTACGAATACTGCAGAGCAAAGGTTGGAAAATACATGTTTGGGAATTCTCCTGTATCTTTATCTGGCCCTCTGCCTCACTAATGGCATCCAACAAAACGTCCTGGCTTTGAGAAGAGGGAGGACCAGGAAGCCGTGGAGTGTTGGTCTTTATTTTCTCTTGTCATTACATCATTTGTTTAGGTCAACTACTTAACGCTTGGTGCTCAGAGTCAGGCCCTTAGGCCCAGATTTATCTTATCTCACTGAGATGTTAAACACCCTGGCCCCAGTCTAACGCTAAGTTTTTCTATATTGCATAGAAATAACAAGTACTTATAGCACTATTGTACTTTAAACATCCAATAGAGTATAATCCATACTTTAGAGAACCAAATATATGTCCTCATTTGCTCGGTGGTCTTGATCTAGTGACTTAATTTATGCAGATAAAACTCTATTGGATGTCAGTTTTAAAAGCTTGGTCTTCAAATACTGGCCTTACATTTTGAGAGAGGGGATGAAGCGGAATCCAGCGAGGGTGAAGGGGCATCCCAGCCCGCTGCACGCACACGTCCTTCGGAGCATCATCGCATTCAGGGCTTCAGAAAGAGGACACGGCTGTACAGGCCTCACTGAGTTCTACTGTGCTATAGGCCATATGTTCAACACATTGAAATATTCCTATATTGGGCTTAGATCTCCAATAGGAAGACTGGAAAAATAAACCCATCTGTTTTGAATGGGATGGATGCAAGAGCAGGGCCGGGTTTGGTCTGGTGGGGCAGCACGCTCGGAGCCTGGGGATGGTGGCACTGGGGACGGGGACACACGGACTCTCTGGCTGGGGTCAGATCTCGGCCCTGGCACACAGTTCTGGAGGTGTCTGAAGGCAGGAATCCCACTGCACAAACTACCTACCGCTTTTCATGTATTTTAAAATAAGATGGGAATGATGTCATGTATTTACAGCATGTTTTGCTTTGCCTTGTCTTTCCAAAACCTCTTCCTCATAAAGTATTTTTTGTCTTTTTCTCCCCCCCACACAGGTTTTTTAATCCTACCAGTCAAGGTTGCATTTTTCTCCTTTTCATGCCATTGAGGTGTACAGTGCCTATGCTAGATCTTGTTCATTAATGTATCAAGGCAGCTTATTTTGTATTACTTCCATATCTTGATGTTATCTAAAGCTTTTTATATAATAAGAGAGAAATTACAAGGTTTGTAATTTCCCTCATACATGTAACAAAAATGATAAAGCATGAAATTGCAGAGCTGTGACTGATTTTCTATAAAAGTTCAACAACTTCCAGCAGGCTACAGCAGAGACATGGTTGGTTTTGGTCTGCACCTTCAGATCTGTGTCTGTGTGCATCTGTGTGTATGCATGTATATAATCATAAAATTTTCTATGTATTTTATACATATCAAATACATCACGCCTGGGTGAAAAGCAGCATTAAAACACCAGATAAAACTCTGCTGAGAGGATGCAGCATGTCTGCAGTAGATTCGGAATTACACTGGAATTTTGTAGAACACCAACAGCTCTTTAATAGGTCCTGTTTGGACAAGCAGATGAAAGAAGGGATTCAGTTTACCCACATCTGCAAAACTGAGCTTTGAGGAATAAACACTCAGCAAGAAACTTCTGATTCTTTGTGCACCTGCCTAGGGCAGAAGTACTGCAGCACTAGCTTTACTCCTGGGCTTTCGAATACATCTTGCTTTTGACCAGGCCACAGATAGAGCAGCTCCAAATTGCTGGCTGAGCCTCCCTGGAGAGTATGAGCAAGCTGGCTTGTGGCATTGTCCGAGCACCGCACTGCGTGCTGGAATTCGTGGGAATCGAGAAAGCTCAGCACCTCTCAGGATCTGATGAGACCAGGCCAAAGCCACTCAAAGAACAGCAGCAGCAACTTGGCCATCCGACAGATAAAGCAATGCATAATCAGCCTCTTAAAATGTGTAACTAACGACAACGGAGCTGCACTCCTTCTGACATCCTACTGAAGACAAAATGAAATTAAATCTTTCTAATTAGTAATCATTCACCCAATATCTTCTACGCTGCTGGTGTCAGACAATTACAAATGCTTCGGTGGTGCCAGGATCCCCATCCCAGATGTCCAGGACACTGTGAGGTCAACCCTGTGTCCGTGGCAAGGTTATAGCAGCCCAACGCCACCTATTCCTGGTTTCCTGGGCAGCATTAATGAGGCCCTGCAGCTTGCCACAAACTCACGGCTGCCAAAGTCAGCTGTGGAGTTAGAAGAAACGCTTCCACTGTGGGATTTGTCCATGAAGCCAGATTCCTCTCCCTAAGCCAGATTTCAGAGAATACAACGTCCCTATCGTATTGCCCTGACATACCATGTGGCTGGCAAGCCCTGCTCCCTTCCCACCCCTTTCCAACTGCCTTAAATGTCCAAGTCTCTGAGTTTAAGTTTCTCTGCCATTCATTGCTACAGCACACTAGACAATGGTGAGCCTTTAAAAAAAATAGTTTAAGAACAAAGTGTGAATTTAAAGGTATATGAAGTTTTTGTGCCACGCTGCCTAATGTTTAACAGACCACATCACTCAGTAATAAAGGTAACTCATTCTTGAGGCAGGTTTGAACACGGGACAGCACGACTGCTATTTTACAGGAGCTTTTCATCATCACATCAATTCCCATCACACACACAAAACCATGTGTATCCGCTCATTGGGCCGACCTTCACCCGCGTAGTGCGCGGGGCCAGAGCAGAAGACATCGCACCACCTGCACCGAGATGAAACTCCGCTTAACGCATTGGCCATGGTTACGGATCGAAGAGGGCACCAATGGAAGCCTCTGACATTTTGCTTCACATAACGCCAGTTGAGGTTCAGGATTCCCAGACATGCTGGTTATCATCTCCAATCCTTTTACGCCTTTGCGGTGTTCACTTTCCAGTGTTCACTTTTCCAGCCAAGGAGCCATGGAGGGCTGGAAGACCTGCCCAGTAATGGCACGCACTAGTTAAAAGGCGCTAAGTTGCAGATTCATCCTTATTTAAATGTATGCATGTATAAATATTCTTAGAAAGTTTTGAGCACATACTCTAGTATGGTAATTTCTTTCAAAAGCTGTGAATTTCACTAAATCATTTTTACTGCCCTAGTTTTGAATGAAGTATAAATATTGTACGCAAGAAATACGGCCGGCGTTCTAAGGGCACGTGCTGCTCGCAAAGCTGAGCAGGCCTGCGTGGCTGTAACACAGGGTCTGCTTGCATTTCTGGAAGACTTTTCATCCGTCAACTTGTTTTAGTGAATATACTACGGGAACATAAATCATATGATGGCAGATTTTGATCTCCTTTATTTTAAAGCAAATCTGGAAGTCACGCGATCTCAGGAAAGCTAAGAGAAAGTATGAGAATGGCAAAGAGATCAATTAGGGTGCCTGATGAAATCCCAAATTTCCCTTACGCCAGCCTTGCAGATAGACTGTAAGCCTATAAATTTCCTTAAAAAAGTATCATTGACAAATTCAGGTATTGCATTTTTATGTTATTGCATTGCCCAAGAGCCTTAGTTATAAACTTAGATTCTGGATGTCTAAAATAAAAAGACAGTCCCTGTCTTAGAATTGCACATTACATATACTAAGGCATTCATTGCCCAACTGAATCCGGGCTAATGCATTGCATTTATTTCCTAAAAGTGTTCACAGGAGAAATAAAAGAGAAAACAAAATAAACCCTAATGTTACACACGAATTAAATATACACAGTCCTTTAGTACTTGGTATTTTCCGCCTTCTCTATTCATAAAAAGCAAGCAAGAGAGCCAGAAGTTTCTTTACTCGTAATGATGAGTGAAGGCTGGATTCTTAACTCCGTGATCCTTTAGAAATTGCCTGTGTCTATTATATACTGAGAGTCAGCACCTCAGTCTGTTAAACTGTCACACCTCTTGTTCAGGTTTCTCCTATGATAATCTCCTCCCTGCTCAACTCCAGATAACACAATGCATTTCCTCTTCTACTTTCTGAGCTTATTTGCAGACGTAGCCATCCATAAGAAGCTTTAAATATGTATTACACTACAGTAAAAACCCCTGTGGCCCACCAAGTAGTGGGCTGGAAAACCAGTTTAGATTCGCAAAGAAGCTGGTATTAAAATCCTTGAGGACTTAGCAGTTCAGCCTGTCATGCATTTTAAGACCTGTGAATAATAAAGGAGCACTGGTAATTTTACTAAAAAATGAAATTCCATCATTTCTGCAGAATAAACAAAAACAAAACAATGCATTAGCTATGCAATACTTTTCAGCACCACAGTCTGAATGCATCATTAAAGACAGATTTTACCCATGAAAAGTATTTTAAAAAAGTAATAAATACACAAAACTTTACATATACTTTTCATTTCCTTCCTACATCCTCTCTGTGGGAGGTAGACTCAGATTAAGTTGGTATAGCCAATTCCTCCAGCTCCGGGAAGCTGGAGTCCTATTTCTTACGGCTCACATACTGTATATTGTGCTCTAAACTAAATCCTACCTGTAAGTGTAAAATTTTGGAGTACAAATCCATGATGGTTCACAGACTTTAGAAATAAGTAAAGAAGAGCTAGAATGTAACCTCACTGTTGGTACACCAAGTTCACGTTCACATTTCCAGGGCCTAAGGCACACAGTAAGAACAATCCCCTTATTTTTCTCTCTTGAAAGAGCTGTTTTATTAAAAAATTCAGATGGATTCTTCTGTGCTCAAACCTGAGAAAAATATGGCTTCATCAGTTAAATGAGGAGCTAGTTTTGAAGCAGGAGCACAGCACTATGGAAGTTAACGTGCAAATTGATGTGGATAACATCTTTGCTGGCCTACAGTCTTGGCAAAGCGGTGTCGTCTTGTCCCTGTTCCAGTTGAGTATCACCATCCATTTGAGGAAGGAACAAACTGCTGCTCCGTATGGACTGACAGTATGTGATGCTCTAAGGAAGGCAAAACAAACCCTGACATCCAAATTAAACCTCAAGAAGGAGAGAAAAAAAAAAAAAAAAGGTACCTGCAAACATCAGAATGCTGAAGGAGGGTATTAAACCAGGAGAAATATAGAGCGACAGCTACAGTCAAAAAGGTATGGCCAAGCCTCCTTCCAGCCTCCTCCAATGACAGAGTATCAAAGGCTTCTTATTGCATCTGAATATATCTCCAAAAATACTATAAAATAATGGGATTGAGTCTTCTCTCTGGTATACTGCTTTAAATTATTAGTGATTCCAACCAAAATGATGGCATTGCACTAGTATAAACGAGAAGACAGCTAGATATCACAGGCATAATGTTAAACTGGGCACTGTATCCAAAAACCAGTACTATATTAATTCACGTAATGGATAGACGGCAGACATTATTCAGGTCATTGCAACAGCCTCAGCCTTGAAAAGTCACAGAATGACAGAGGACAGCTGCAAAATATCCATCCACCGCGCACGGGGGTGACTGCCCCGCACTGCGCTCGGGATGAATCTGACCCAGCTGGTACGGCGACGAGAGTTGTCAATTCAGCCTTGTAGACAAGTCGCCGAATCCTCAGAAACACACAACTCCAGCAAAGGATACTGCAAGGTTACCAATAAAAGACAAGTCCTAAGGGTAATATTCAAGAGCAGTTCCTCAGTTGGTAGCCGCTTCCTGCTGCAGAATGTCACTCACACAGAAAGTCACGATGCCGTGATAGGCTTCACAATTCCCCATCAGTTCTCCAGCTGCTTGGCTAATCAGATATTATTACCTCCTTTGTGTTTTCTTTCCCAACCCTCTCTCTCTCTTTCACTGGCAAGGTTGCTGTAAAAGGACTCAGTAATGATTCCTATCTAAATATTTCACTTGCAATACAAAGATCTGTATTTTGCATACCGTGGAACTTTTGTTGCTTTGTCTTTTGACAAAAAGCTCCTCAGGCTTCTGGGAATAAATACTGATAATTGCACCCAGCCTTAACAGAGCGTGTTGTATACTAAACCACACAAAACTGGATTCAAATGCAGCAATCGTTGAGGATGCCACTTCAGCACACCAAAGCCCCGAAGAAACGGGTCTGGGAACCTCCATTTCAGGCTTGAGGTTACACCAGAGGATCTTTCCGTGCCACGCTGATGCCCCGGCGGGACGTGTGGAGCCAGAGCTTGGTGCTGTGCTCCCTGGTCCTGGGGGTCAGCTCCTCATTGGAGATCCCCCCTCGCTGCAAGCAGAGGAGCGAAAGGAACATATCACATAGCTTTTTAAACGTTTGGCATTGGCCTGCATCTTCTATAGACATTATCAGGCATATTGACATTAAATTCCTTGGGAGAAGATGCAGGTCAGTGCTAAAAGCTTTAGAAAATCTCACCTTTTGACTTAAACTCCTGCTTTCCATGTGTGCAGAACACCAAGATTTCAACTTTGCCTAAACTGGCAGACATTAAACTTCAGGTTTCCAAAGCCAGGCAAATTGTTATGATTCATTTTTCCCTCCCAGTTCCCTAACAAGACAGACCTGGTGCCTTTGAAGTCTTCTGCAAAGAAAAGATCCCCAGGGCTTTGAACCTCCTCTCCCATATTTGAAGAGCACCTTCACCACCAAACAACTGCCCCTTGTTGAGCTGACATTCAACTCAGTGTAACATTAAAAACAGTCCTTGGAGCAGGAGCTTGACTAATCACCGCAGTTCATCGTGCTACGTATGGGTACACACGCGAACAGCAAATGCCCTGCTACGTCCATACAGCTCTGCTCCGTGCTGCTGAGCCATGAACAAAGGCAGCATTTTCTCAGCAGGACGTGTTAGCTCGGGCACGCTGCCACGGCTTCCCAGCTTCTGCAGGTAACTGGATGCAGTGTAGACAAGCCTAATGTGGTTTCATATGGAAATGAGTGGTAAATTATTAATATTAATAACATCTATAAACAACTGGTGACAACTTCAAGTGGCTTATTGTGTAGTACGTACAAGGCATCTGTTCATTATCATTTACAAGACACTCCTGATACACATGACAACTTACCCAAGTATCTGTGCAGACACATTCCTCTCTGAATTTCAGCGTTAAACACCAAGGTGCTAACAACATCTGAGAGGGCCGTGCTGACGAAACCACTGTGTACATACAGAAGCGCAAGTCCCCAGTGCAGGCGTCCTTCACCGATAAATGGCGCCAGCGCGGATGAGCTCCTCACCAGGGCAGTTCATTTACGTACGGATCTTGCCGCTCTATAAGGTCGCAGCGATTGCATCAGTGGAAATCTGTCTAATTCAGAGAGGGCCTGATTCTCACTGGAAGCCAGACGCCTGAAAGTCTATGTGATGGTTTAAGGCCCAAAGGAAACTTCCTACAGCACAGTGACTAACCCATGGGAAAGGTTGTGAGAGGGGAAAGGCAAATGGAGGTGTAAGTATAGGATTCTGAAAAGCGGCACTATAAGTTTATTATGTCAAAGACGGAGTAAGCCGTGATGTTACAATTTTTCTGTCAAGGGCAGTGATAAAAAACTATCCTCACTCCGAGCTCTGGGATTTACAGCATAGGTTTCCAACCTCCAGAGGCTAATTATTTCAAGTCATCCTGCAGTGCACCCTGGGCAATGCTTTATGAAGTTAGCTTCGTGTGGTTGAACACCCGTTACTTCATTGGCCTCTTGCTGTCATGATGCAAAGATGGACTAGTACTTCATGTAGCAATTTTTAAATAGAAGTGGATGATTTTTCAAGTAATTATTAGCAAAAACGTCAAACAGAAAGGCAGAGGCTGGCTATCCTACTGAGAGGAACCACTGAGGCAGAAAATATGTGCCAGAGTATATAGCTGGAGCTGCACTGAGCTTGCTGTCAGACAATGCGTTTTATCAAACTGGAAACATAATACCAGGCTGCTTATAATACCCTCCTTTAATGAGGTGGCCTGAGCCGCCATGCTCTGCTGTATTCAAATAAACACAGTAGCTTTTCAGCAACTGATTTTAATCTCATTTCCTGATCTGAGAAGGGCCTGGGAAACCCAACACTTGCAAAAAAATTGTTTTTTAATTGTTGTTGGCAACCTCATCTACTACCTTCAAAGGACAAGTTAATGGTATCTAAACAGATAACAGTGATACCACAGTGAGCGAGGGAGCTGCCCTCTCTCTCTTTCACAAAGACCAATTCTCGAATTACCAGATGTTTTCTTTGTCTTTTGGAAAAGAGAAAAAATCTCGAGACCTTCATTGAAGGAAGGCTGCTGAATTACAAATCTCAGCCCGCAGATCAGCGTCATGATAAGAGAACAACTTTGAAGTGGAGCACTGCGAAGGCCATCTACAGCGTGCAGACTCCCTCCCCTTCGTCTGAACAGATGCTCCCATGAACTGTGAGCAATATCCACACTGGACATTACTTCACTGAGTTGCACACAGACAAGAAGAATGATCTTTGGAGGTTAAAACACAAGTATACAGCTACAGAACAATCTTCTACGGATTTCTGCTGTGTTATTAAATCTGCCTAAGACGCAATACTCCTATGTGTAAATGGAGAAAACAGTTAATCCTTCCCTTCCTTCTGCTTTCTCATTTTCTTGGTTAACTTTGCAAGCGCTTTTGGACATGGACCAATCCTTTTTGTGTGTTTAATAATGACACCTGAAAACTATCTGTACAACCACACTGCACATACATGACTAATGATGGCAGTGCTCTGATCAGGTGGCCACCAACCCTGGGTCATATCTCACCTTTCTGTAATTAGCTTCTGTATCGGGCTGCATATAAAACCTAAAATAGAAACCTCTCCAGTCTTTGGGGAAGTTAAGGCATGGGTCAAACCATGTGACAAAACCCCATCCAAGTAGATTCAGGAATAATGATACAGTAATTTGTTTTTATAAAAGGCTGCATGAAATGGGGGAAAAAACCCCTCAATCCCACATGTAGTTGCAGTAAAGCTTATCGCACACATCTGCAAAACGCAGGCAAGTCACAGTACAGCCGCACGCACGGCCCAGCAAGCCAGCTGTGCTACGTCTGGGGTTTCAGAGTAAGCCTGCATTTTACTTGGGTCAGACCGGGTGTTCCAAATACCCGTGTAGCGGCAGAAATAGCTGAGCTACAAGAAATGCACCGTACAGCTGCTCAGCTCATTAACAGTATCCTCTTTGAAGCTACACCCAAGTTTAGCAACTGAAATGCTATAGGTGGTTTAGGCTCGTAAACAGAAAGCAAAGCCAGGCCTTTAATGACTGTCCAGCTCATGACACAGTGAAAGGAATCTTACTGCCATTTAAGCCCGCTTAGCAAGCTTCGATATACGGCATTGCTTAACTTACCGTCAAGCTGCTGCATTTAAAGTGTCAGAAAAAGCGGTGGGGACGCACTTATTTTTCTGAAGAGTAGCTGATTTTGATTCAACAGAAGTCTGCTCCCACTTGACCCGAGCTAGACCAAAGTCACACTGAAACACAACTGTCCATAAAGACAGAACTGTTTTAATGACTTGTTTTCAATTTATACCTTACATTAGTCCTACATCAAGCCTTAAGAGGTTTCTATTGTTGATTTTCTCAGTACATTCCTAGCTATTTTTTAAAACACAGATTTGCAAGGGATTGTCTATCTGCAGGAAGAGCATGCAGGTATGTCCACAGCTCCTGGACATAGATGCCTCAGAGGAAAAGCAGATGCTAGCCCAAATGTTTCTGAGGATTTGGCTTATGATCAATCACAAGTTTGGCCTTCAAAAATTATCTCAGGATGGGTTGTGCTGGGCTAGCAATGTTCTTCTGGGAAGAAGACATACACCTTTCAAAATGGCTTGACCCAACCGGAGAAGATTTTGGAAAACAACAGCTGCTCTCTCTCTCTCTCTCATCTGGAGAGGCACCAGGCAAGGCACACATGCAAGGAGAAGTGAAATCTCTCCTGGCCTTTCAACTGACATGTTCCCTCATAGCAAAATGTCAAGCGAGGCACCACAAAAATGCATGACTTCAGGTAGGAGCTGCCAACTTAGGGCATGTATGAGCAGGCCCGGCTCCTGCCTCTCGGAGTCAGCATCTCCCGGCCCTCGCGGGCTTCCTGCTGGCCTGACTCCCCTCTAGTTTGGGAAAGAAAACCCATGTGAAGCACAGCCTGAAGAGCAGCAAGAATCAGGTAAAGCAGTCAAGCAAAGAGCCACTGGTAACCTATGATTAAGCATAAATCTTTCAAAAGCCCATAAACAACTCAAACATCCAACATTTTACTGAAACCGGTGGGACAAGGTACTTAACGTTAGTCACAGCATGCTGCTGCAAAAGTTACTGCAAATCAACATGGTGCTGTTTTCTGGGGAAACTGATTGATATCAACACAGTCGATACTCAAGTTTTACACTAGGGATGTACATGAGGTTTTTTTTGGGGGGGAGCCAAAAGAACAAGTTTCTTTCCCAACTGTGATGGCTCATTAGAAAAAAAAAAAAAAAAAAAAAAAGTAAAAACCAGAAAAGCCTCTGGCCCTTCATGTCATCACATTTCTGAAATAAAAATGACAACGAAGGAGCACGCTCGTTGCCAGCTAACCAGTTCCCCAAGCAGCAGAGGGTCCCCGGCACTTGTTACCTCCATCCATTTAAAGTTTGTCATTTAGCAAAGCCTCTTTTACTTCCCTGCACTTCCAGCTGTTTATATGACACAAACCACTTTCTGAATGCAAGTCCCAGACCTCTCACATCTCACATATCTATGAATTAACCTGGGGAGGAAACTGTCAGACAAGTCTGACTCAAATTCCACCCTAATTTCAACAACACACAGAATGAGCTAACACCTTTCTGCAGAGTGGCAAATTAATATCTTACAACTGGAATGATCCGTAGTAATCTGTATCTAAGACCTTTGCCACAGACCAGGACTCTCTTGTATTTGCACTAAA
Organism: Podiceps cristatus; assembly: GCA_000699545.1. Taxonomy (NCBI): domain Eukaryota; kingdom Metazoa; phylum Chordata; class Aves; order Podicipediformes; family Podicipedidae; genus Podiceps; species Podiceps cristatus. The sequence continues at coordinate 25,510 of KL275494.1, forward strand.
AAGCACAAGAGGAGGACGGGCTCTGAGAGGATGCCGGGCCACCGGCTGAGCCGTCTGTAGGTTGCAAACAGCTCCCAGGGCTACAGCACGCGGTCATCGGAGGTTGTGTGGGCAAAACAACCGTGGGAAGAAGTCACTCAGCAGGGACCCCTGATCCCACGGCTCCCTTTGCTCTAAGCCTGAACCGCACACTCGTCCCCACACCATCCCACACCAGGGACCTCCTTGGGAGCCACTGCCATCTCCCACTTGGGAACCACTCCTGCCCTCCCCCCAGGGATGTTGCGTGTCCTGTGACTCTCGATCATAAAGAGATTTGGGTGTGTTCCTCCCAACCCACGAACAGACCTACTGCAACAGACCAAAAGTCTCTGACAAAAGCCAGAGTTGGGTTTCAAGAACATGCCTGATGGGACACTCCTCTGAACCTGCTCTCTGCCACTGGTGGCTCCGAGATTTCTTAAGCAAAGGAAGTCACCTTTGTATTTAAAGCTTCCCATAGGTTTTTCTTCCAAAAACTTGCATCCTCATCATTAGGAAGACTCATCATGATCAGTTCAACTTTATTCTAGAATGTGCTTTCCCCACAAAACTCTACCTCCAGAACATTTATGGCTGCATAACTATAATTGAAGTAAAGCAAAGAGAACGAGATTAAGAAGTCCAGTCTTAATTTCAGTTGTGTTGTCTGATAAAGTTATGAAAATATTTGGAGTGAAAAGCAGAAGACCGAGAAGGCTGAGGCTGTGGTGGCCAATGCTGCTTAACAGCGGCAGCCAACGCAAGGGGAGGTGAGCAGAGATGCACCTACATCCTGAAGGGAATCATTAGATTTGGGAATTGCTTCTGCTTTCCGAACTGGGCTCTTCCTGCCTGCAGCGGAAAATAGCCGTCGCATTGCACTCACGCCTTCCCAATGTACCTTATTAACACAACATAAGCCTCAGAAAATCTTGCGACAATGGTCAAGTTATACAGTATGTATTTTACAGAAGGACATGTTGAGACAAAGAGAAGCCAATGGATGAGCTGGATTGAGAAACAGATGTCTGAGTTTTTGGGTTATGGTTATTCGGTGAGCGAAGGCGGGATTGCTGAGTGGTGAGCAGATCCCCAAGGGCACAGAGCTGCTGCTTGCAGCCAAGGCAAGGAGCACCTTCACTTACAGTGTACCTATAGCTCACAGGAGGGTTCCTCTCCAATATACAATACCTAAAACTATTTATGTCCAGAACTGTGACTCTACAACAAAGTTTTCCCAAGTCCACCTGACTTTGTGGTGCAGCGCAGTGCACTCAGCCACGGCACGGACGCTGCTGGAACGCTCTGAGGAAAGCTGTAACGGCCCCAGAAACACACAGGAGGTCTTGGGCTTTGGCACATAGAGAATCATCAATCTCTGGATAAGAGAAAGGACTTAGTATTCAGATGACATCAAACATCCTTGTCAGGATCATGATGTTCACATGCAGCTGACCTGAAAAGCGAAATATGCCCTTGACATACGACCCAAGCAAATGTGAAGGCAATTTTACTGAGAGCATGAATAAAATAAACTCTCCCTGACAGGCCTAAGGAAAGTGGTAAGAAATGAAGTGGTTTATGCTACTCTCTGTTAGTTAAAACCCTTTGGACTTTGCTTCCACCTCACTGCAGAAGGCTGCTGATGCAAAGGGTGATATTTGCCTGCAATCCTTCCCTGGGAAGTAATTAGTTTCCATTTAGAGGGATGACAAATTGATCAGGCAGGAATCTCACTGAGCTCTGAATTGAAGCTAAACTGCGATAGCTACAGCTCTGGCAAGTTGGGTTTGTAAGTCTGTCAATGCATTTTACAGTTTCAAAATTCAATCACCCAACAGCAGGAAAGACATTGGTTTAAAAAAAAAAAAAAAAAAAAAGAAGAAGAAGAAGAAGAAGAAGTGGGGGGACCCCCACCAAAGCCTACACTTCCTCCTGCAAGTTCATTATCGCCTCTCTAAAGCATGACGGTGGTGTGAAATGGGTTAGACGCACGGATGCCTCTGTTAACGGCCAAAGAAAAAAAAGTCGCACATCATTAGGAATGGAATAAACGATACCGAGGCACAGAGCAGAAATGATTTGATTAGCAATTTCCAGTTTTGAAAAGACCTGGAAGAGAACCAAATGACTATACAGAAGGTGTGATGGAGTTCTTAATTGCTGTAACTGCACAGGGAGACTCGATGATTTGTGACATATAATACAGCACAGTACGCTAACGCTAATAACTGTTAATTAACTGCAGCAATGATATACTCTCAAAATGCACATACAAGCTACCATAATTTCTAGATTAAAAGCTGCAATGTTCGAAGCCAAAGGCAGAGAGAAGGCAGCTCAGAGGGAGAGTGGGGGAAGAGAAGAAAGTGGAGAGGGAGAAAGGGAGAGGAGAATTTCCCCCTTATTTTAAACCCCCTTCGAGCACGGCTGACATCTCACCCAGAGCAAAGCGGCCAGAAAGCACTGGGGGGTGGGGGGAATACTCATGCTGAAATGTGAAACGGTTCCTGAACGAACCTCTCCCTCCAGAGAAGCAGTTATTAATTCTGAAAGGCTGTTGTTGCACCAGGCCATCTGGCTGTGCCGTAAAGAGTTCAGGAGCTGCTGCTGAGCTAAGATTCCTGTCGGATCCCATTCGCCCCAGCGACATTATTCACTCGCAAATGTTATCGCACCATTTTTTTTTTCCCCCATCTCTGCTCATTGTGAGTGGCTTCATTTATTTGCGGGCAGTTTGCCGCGCTGCCCAGTGCAAAAATGGCTCTGCCAGGAGCCTCCGGGAAGCCGAGAGACAGCACCCTCGTCCAGCGGATGCTCAGAAGCTTGTTTGACTCGGCCTCCAACAGTAGTGCTGTGTGTTAGGCTGGAAGGTAGCACTTCACAAAAGCTGCTGGACTGAGCCTGGGAGACTGAAGGCTTCTATTTATCCCCCAGCAGGCAGAGCAGAGACCCGCTCCCGCACGCTGTCCTTCGCCGGCGCGCGGAGATGGGAATCACACGCTAGTGATTAGCTGTCCAGAACTGCTAAAACATTTTCTCTTTCAGATCAATAGTAATAAAGACGAGGGTAAGCCAGGTACTAGGCGTGCAAGGCGGAAGGCTGATTCTGATCTTCCTGCAGAGCTGCTAGCCAGCCCCGACAGCAAAAAAAATCTCTTGGCGCGCTTCCCCTTCGAAGTTCTTTCAAATGCAACCGATCTGTAGACAGGCTATTTAAATGTTACAGTCAGGCTAATCTTGTACCAACCCTAACACATCAATTACCCTCTGGATGAGAAACCTAACTGGCTTTGTTCTTCCCTTGGTGCATCCATTGTAACCGACTCTTTCTGGACGGCCTCCAAAGGAGAGTTAGGCGAAGTGGGGCGCGGTTTTGAAGGCACCGCTCTCCGTACCACCGTGGGACAGGTTCAAATCTAATCCCTGTGGCAAACAGTGGAAGAGCAGAAAACAAAACACACAAACCAACCTGAACATCTTCATTTCATAGCATCAGTGTTCACTAATGCGCACTGGGATACAAAGGATGGCAAAGATAAGAATACAAGCGCAGAGCAATGAGGGAAAAAAAAGGACTAACAGACTCGCTCAGCCTCTATATCCTCCGTGTTCGCACTAACGCAGCGTGTTGAGAGCATGTGTGAAGTCTATCTATCATTTTAACATTGAAGTGCCTTGAAAAATATTAAGGGTAAACTTCGCTGTCATTCCAACATATGGCAAGACACCGAAATATAGACATATCCTGAAGAAACTGCAGAATTTGAATGAATACCTTCTTTTACTGAAGAGCACACCGGCTTTGTATCTTCTATTTTTTGTACACCTCCTCACCCTTCAATTTTTTTCTCCTCCAGTTTCTTTCAAGCTAATAAACCGAACCTCCTTCAACACCCTCAGTAGTGTAATATGCATGCATACAGCAGAAAGACAGGAGGAAAAAAGGGTTATATTTACATCCTAGTAAAAAAATTAGCTTCTATCAACCAAAAAAGAGAGAAGGTACGTTTTTAGCTTAAGCATGAATGACAGACTTGACCTACCGGACTCTAAAGTCCTATTACTCCCCTGGCTGCGTGGCCAGCACAGATTGGCACCTTGCATGGCCTTCTCCAGCACTCGGCCCAAATGTAAATGGCCTACAGGATGGTGTTTTATCATCTTCCTCGGTGGCAGAACGACACTGCTGGGACAGTCCTTTCCCCTTCCTCACCTCTGCTTCTTTCAGGGCTCCTGGCTGTCACATCACTCCCGATTTTGGCACTCAGGACCACAGCCTCTAAATAATACTGCATTTTCTCTACCTCCTAACACAGAACTTTAAAACCGATTTAAATCTGAAATGAATGCTGCGAATACCAGTCCATACGCAAGACATATTTAATAACCCCCATGGGAAACAAAAGCTTCTGAAACTGCTAAAATGCATCCTGTGGGGATGTCAGCCTGGAGTGAAAGATTCTTAAAGACTTTTTGTGTGACAGCATCACACCCTCTGAGAGTCCCAGGTGCCATTAGGGGGGAGGAGGGGACTACAGCACACTTGAAGAATTCAAGAATAATCAGCCTCAGGTATTAATGCTTTGCTTTAAGATGTAAAAGATAAGACATTGAAACCGCATATTTCCAGAAAAGGGGGGTGTTAATAAGACATGAAGCTGCCTGTTCAATCCTGTGCCCTCTTTTTGAGAAGATGCTGGTGCCCATGCGATCCCGGGTACCATATATGATTAACAATGGGCCGCAGCGATGTGATGGGAAGGTGGCCGCCAAAAGGCTGGATCGTCTTCTCAGCTACGCTGGTGTAAACTGGAAGTAACTCCCCGTGGTATTTCCACCCTGCAGCCTTTCAACAGCCCCTCTCACAATGCTTTCAGTTTAGTCCCACAGAGACCTCTGTCCCAGATCGTACGTGACACCACTAATTTTATTGAAGAAAACATTTTTATATCTGAGGGGAAATCAGAGGTAAAAGGGGTCTCCTTTCAGGGCCTTCCCATTCTAAATCCGGGTTTTGTCTCAACCCTACGAAAACAAAGACTTTGACTAGGCCAGCTTGGCACCCACCCTAGCGCAAGGAAGGAATTAGGCTTTCCAACTTGCATTTTTTGCCTTTGAAATGTTTTCCCTGTAATTAGAAGCATTTTTTTTTTGTCACAAGATGAAATTTCTTTGTGCAAAAAAACCCAAAGCAAAGCCTACATATTACTTACTTCTCACCTTAAGCCTTAGCTTTCCTGGAGATAAACCCTAACTGAGACGGGGTTAAGGGCAGGACTGCCCTCCGAGCCCGAGCTGGCGTTCCCTCACAACCAGACTGCGACAAAACCCTTGGGAGGTCCCAGCTTGTCCACGGGCTTTACTGGTTACCCCCCGGGCCTGGAAAAACCCTTCTCCTGGGCTGGCTCCTGGGAGAGCACCTCTCAGCCACTGGACATCGGCAGAGACCCTCCAGCCCCCATCCTTGTGTTGATAACCTACGTGAATGTTTTTTCTTTATTTCTTCACCTATAACTTTGCTAAACATTTATCTCCTGCGACTGTACTTACTTACTTCTGCTTGGTTTTCGTCCGGCCGGAGCTCAGGGTGATTTGAAGGCAGGTGGAGAACAAGGAGGCAGTTTGCCCTCGGGAGGCTGGCAGGTCTCTGAAGAGGAGTGCTGGGACACTGGCGCTGCCGTCCCAGCCACCCGGCGCAGCCTCAGGGTAACGTTTTATCCCCGGGAGCCAATCTGCCAGCTGGTATCGGGGCAGGCGGAGGCAGAAAGTCTCCGGGGCACAGAGTGAGTCAGTGGGGGCAACACCTGCCCCTCGAGTGCTGCGATGGATCTTGTCCCACGGGCGCCCCACGAAATCCCACCAGCCCGTAACTGCGGCTCCACCGGCCCTTGGCTGTTCGCTGCCCTCCGCACCTCACGCCCTCCACACCTCACCTTCCTGATCGGCCTTCAGCCCTGGCCGGTCTCGCAGGATAAAGTCCTTGGCTTCCTAGCCCTTGGCCTGTGCTTTGTGCCCAGCCTTTAGCTCATGCCAATCCAGTGTTTCTCTGGTTTCTCAGCTCCCCTCCGGCCCCGTCTCCACCACGGGGTCTACCCCCACCCTAACCCCTGGTCACGTCGCACTTGAACTCTGCCCAGGGACTAATTTCATCCACGACATCTCAGCTGATGTGCCAGCATTTATGCCAAGCGAAAATCCTCCTGGATCGCAGAAGAGCGGCCTGTTCTAGCTGCATGAAATACAGTTTTCCTTCACTTACTACAATCACATCGGTATTTGCTGCCCCAGATGGAAACAAATATTTTTTTATGAAGATATGTTTTAACCAAAAGCACATATAAAACAAAAGAGAGAGACATATTTGAGGTTTGCGGTGGCTGGAATCTACGCGCAGAAAATTAATGCTTTGACATGTATTTTGCGCTTAATCTTTTGTGGCAACTTTTTTACATTTGTAAGAGTTATGGATTTTAAAAGTCACAGCTAAGATTGCTTAATGAGCATTCACCACCCTGGAAGTGGAAGCAAGGCTGATGTGGTTTAGTCAGCTGTTAGCTTTATTGCCTCTCTTCTGTACTAAAAGTGACAAGTTGAACACATTATAGAGAGCTCAGATGTGTTATGTAGATGAAGCCTGCAGCAATATCTGCCTGCTCTCTATTATTTATGATGTCTATATAATACAATGGACTGAGATTTAAGCCATTGTGATGCAGTTTGTTTTCCAGGGTTCTAAAGTACAGCACATTTTACAGAGAATTGCATCTCTGTTACATATTAATCAAATCCATCTTACATGCAGCTCTTGCACTGTAAACTAAAGGGAAAGAAAGATTAAAGCGCTTGGCTTTTCCTCAGCTGTCAAGGACTGGCAATAAAATAATAATAAGGGCTTCTAAATAATGTGTGTGTGACAGGCCTTTGCTCAGTTGTACAGTCCTTTATGGAGGTTAACTACAAAATAAGTTCCAGTGAGTGATTGAGAACAGGCGAGTGTGTAATACTGTAATGCCAAGCCCTGCATAATTCTTTGCAAAGTTCATTTGCAGAAATTCTCCCAACTTGACAAGGCAAAGTTGTTGCTGGTCCAGGCACTCTGCAGGGGTGTGAAGAAGTTAACTCCTCCTGCTCCTGCTCCAAACCCCCGGCCTTTTGAACCTGCTTCGGCTGTAGCCTGTTAAACCAGAAAACTCCACTCCAGCAACAAAAGTCAGTCTTGCTGCTGTTGGGTTTTTTCTTTTTTCTGTTTTTTTTTTTTTTTAATATTATTATGATGGAAGCCATGGGAAAGTTATTTTATTATAAAATATATAAAACTCCGTAGAGGTCTGTGGTTTGAAATTTTTCTTTTCCATCATTAGCTGGCATTTTGAAGATCAAGAGGTGGGATTTTTAACAAAAGCCTAAATCACTGAAAGTTTTTAAGACAGTATGAATTGCGGAATTTATTGGGGGCTTTGGTTTTAGATTTGTTTTGTTTTTTTCTTTTCCTG
>JMFS01082383.1:0-10651 GCA_000699545.1 Podiceps cristatus
GGTAGTTCCCAGGGTCTTCCTTTCTACCCTCAACTACTATAGCGATATGTTTGCAGAATACAATACACAGTTCAGCTAACACAGTTTTAATACCAAACACTGAGCTTGAAATCTTTGAGTCATAAATGGCTGTTGAATGAACAATTAAGGTATTGGTAAATAGAGTAAATGGAAGAAATAACTAATCAGTTCCTGGGTACTGTTTAATCTAACTATGGTTTCTAGCTATTTTTGCTACAAATCACTTTATACACAAAGGACAACAATGACAAATTCAAATTACCAACCTTTATGTCAATAAGAAACAGGACAAATCTAAGGACATGAATTGATACTAGATAGCACTGGTGGTTGTTTTACTTTTTTTTAATGACTGATTGACTTATGACAAAATGAAAATCTCACATATGGGTTGTTCTGACTTGATAAATCCCCAATGACAAAAAAATGGAAATTGATGCGTACTAGTCCAGCAGGTAGCTAGCATTTGATGGCACAGTCTTGGCACAGTCCAAGAGCTTCTTTAGTCCTTCTCTTGCTTTTGTTAACTGTCAAGGACCTCATTCCGTGGTGTATAGATTTCTTCAAGGCACTTTAAAAAAAAAAAAAAAAATCTATTAATTCAGATCCATGTTTTAATTATCACAGGAGCAAGAGCTCCAGTATTTCAGTTCTTGTTTCTCTGCGAGTTAAAAAATAAAGATAGTTGTCCTGGTTTCAGCCAGGATGGAGCTAGTTTTTGTCTGCAGCAGCTCCTGTGTTTTGGAGTTGGTATGTGAAACAAGGCAATAGCACGCTGCTGCTGTTCGCTGCTGCTGAACGACCAAGGACATCTTGCAGTTTTTCATGTTCAGACACTTTGGAGGGCACAGCCAGAATAGTTGATCTAAACTGGCCAAAGAGAGTATTCCATACCATAGCTGGCATGCCCAGTATAAGTGAGGGTCAGCCATTGCCCCTCGTCCCTTTTTGCCCTTGTCTTTTGCCTTGTTGCCCTTGCCCTTTCCTTCGGATTCGGGTTCCTTGTTCGGTTCGTTTTCGGTTCATGTTCCTTTCTTGTTATCTTATTGTTGTTTTATTTCGTTCGGGCCTGTGTGTTTGTCTGTTCCCTCGCGCTCTCTGGGGGAGCTGCAGGGGAATACCTCGGCTCCCTGACTGCTGCTCGGGACGAGCTGTATCGGTCCTCGGCTGGTGAGAAATTGTGCATTGTTCATTTTATATATTCTGTTATCCTTTTACATTATTATTATTAATAATTTATTTTTACCTTTTCCTTTGCTGGCTCTGTAGAGTGTTTTTATCTCAACCCGTGAGCTCGCTCTCTCTCTCCATTTCTCCTCCTCACCCCACGGGGGAGAGGAGGGGTGAGCGAGTGGCTGCGTGGTCCGGTTACCGTTTGGGGTTAAACCACGACAATAGTATCTATAATTGGTTTTTTGCTGCCTGGTTCATTAGATTCATAAACATACCGTATGGGGAGCCAAACTCTCACAGGACTAGTCTAATTAAGAAGTCAAATTACTATGCTGATTACAAGCACTCTTCGTGAACTTTAAAATCAATACTACTTAGAGTAATCTCAGATCTTGTGCAGAGTTTCAGAAAACAGTTATTCTTTTTGTTTCATATCAGAATATTAAAACTTTCATGTCACAGAAAGGCATAAGTATTTTTTTTAAATTTGCCTTCTAAAAGCATAGCTACCATCACTTTACTCACATATTTGCCATCAAACTTAACTAAAAAAAAAAAAAAGTTAATTTCAATGCTGTGAAATATTCTCAGAGTTTTGTGATGTAAATTCTGATTTGGTATTTCAGAATAAAAATACTGAGGTTATATTTAGGGAAATTGTAATGATCAAGTCAAACACATAGGAGAGCAACCTGCTGAGGGAGCTCATTGCCTACCTTATTAACCTACTGAGGGTTTGTTAAAGGCTTAAGATAAAGGACTACTGCAGAAAAATTCTGCTTTCTTGCAGTAAACACATCCTTCATGAACCAAAGTTTCTTTAGCTCTAACTTTCAGGCTTGTACAAAACACCTAAGCTAAGGAAGACCTCAGCTGTTTTTCAAGTAGTGAAAAGTCTCCCAGAAGAGACACAGCACTGCAAAAAGGAGCAAGTTTTGCCATTTAAAAATGCTAACTCTTCCACAAATGCTGCTGTACCAGCAATCAAAACCGTTGTGGATATCTGATTAGCACAACAATTCATAGACAAATACTCACTATTTGCACTCCACAATTTCTAGTGTTTTGAGAACAGCAATATATTCACAAAGAGAAAATCCTCATATAGGATATCGCTTCAAAAAGCTTTGCATTTCAAAATAGTTTTAAATGTAAGCAAGGTGAGTCCAGCACAGAACAATGACATATACTTCCAACCTACGCCCCCCTCCCCCCCCAAAGGTCTCTGTTAGTAACCATGGTATTTCGCTGCTAGCATGTATCTTTTGCTTCTAAGAGTACCACTGATAAATTAACAAATTAAGCTAAAACTTCATTCTTTAGTCACCAGAACAACAGAAAAGGTTCAGGAAGTAACTGAAAGGAGTAATATATCTCAGAGAACAAAAAGAAGTAAGATGATTACAGGAGGAAAGAATAATTCCTCTATATGCGCAAACAGTGTGTGTATATATATATATATATATATATCTATCTCAAGCAGCATGGTCTGTTATTCGGGACATTACAATGATTAGAAATAATAGTCTGAAATTAGGACAAAAAAAATGGGATGCTAAGGAAAAAGATGCTTATACTGTTATTTATTAGGCTATTAAAAAACATTGTTAAAAAGTACGTAGCTGAAACAGCCGAGACACTTCAAGCGCAGCAAAGAAAATAAATATACAACATACTTTTATGCCATATTCAGGAAAGTGCAAATTACAGCTTAGTAAATTTATTTTCCACCTTTGATATCTACTATTCATTCCAACATTTTCTGGGAAGTAAATATTTGAAAATAAGAAAAAATGCAAAATGTTATTTCCTTATTCTGTGAAACACTAAATCTCTGTTTTACTCCTAAGTATTAAAAAAGTTACAAATTAGAATAACACACATGCACTGCGAAAATACAGGAATACTTATCATACTCAAACATTTACTACTCAGGCAGAAATACAGCAGTCGAAACATTCCCAGAACAGTATGTCACATCCCTTTGAAAAGAAAATGACATTGTTTTTAATTCATATAAAAGTAACTGAAAAGATTTAAAAATATTAAAAAGAAATAGAACTTATAGCTTTCTTATCAAAACCCACAGGTCTGTGGCCTCGATATTTATTGAGATATGTGACATAAAAAATACAGGTGGGATCCAAAATAAAGCAGTTTAGAGTACTCTGCTGTGTAAATGTCAGTGCATATGTTATACAAGACTGTTCAAGCACTGGGTATCTGTAAGCAGGGCAATTAGCAAGTAAGGTTGGAGATGGCACTTCACAAATATTTTATAACTACAGACATGCAAACTTCTACTTTTTAGTTAACCAAAAAGATGAAATAAATATAGACCGGTTTTGGTCAGTTATAATAAAAACATTAAATCTTCTCGTTAACCAAAGGAACAGAAAAATTACCTGCTTTCTCAAAATGTTTCTTGAACATTCACCTTACCATGCTATGTTTTAGTTTGGTATGGTGTAAGAAGGGACCTGGTTTTTTAAGAATATGGAAGCAAGTGTCAAAACTTTGTGCTATTTTCAACTGAGAAGCATTAGGCGTCAGCATTTTCAACATGAAATAGTCTCTTTTTTTGCTTTGGTTTTGTGGATTTTTTTGGTTGGTTGGTTTGGTGTGTGTCATCGTCATTCCCCCCCTCCCCGGCAGAAAAATGTAGGTGGTTTTCTTGTGGAACGAACAAACCACCAAAGACAGAAAGCATATGTCTAGTTTTAGTTGCCTCAAATATGAATTCGGTGAAAAAGTTACCCCTATCTGTTAATCCTACAGAACTACTGACTTTTGGAATCTTCTCAATTCATTTTTTGCTTACAGTCAATGGAGCCAAAGCAAGAAGTGTGAAGCCTTAAAGCAATTTGTGCATTTAAAGTTTGTTCAGAGTTTAATTGTTTTTATGGTGTTTTGTTTGTTGATTGTTTAATAAATATTATCATAGCTACTGACTGAAGTAGGCTTATTAATACTGATTCAATGTACTGGCTTCTCAGTGGAGTACACCAGCACTTTCCACTGAATTTAATAGGGGTTTTCCAGGAAAATTTCTTCACCACCATCTAAATCCCATTCCAATACATCTCATATCAGATTACAATTGCAGGAACCTCTTATTTACAAATTTTGTATGTATCAAATGTTAAAATAGGAAAGGTGCTGCCATTATTTCCAATAAGTAGTATTTCCAAGTATGCAGATTACAGGTCACTTTTATGCCTGTATGGGAAAAAAAAAAAAAATCTCATATACCTTGCTTTCATTCTATGTACTAGAACTACATGGTAAGTTTGATAGAATTAGCTGTCTAATACCGATTGAAATTAATTCAGCAGACCTCCTTCTGAATTATTTACGAAGTGGCACTTCATAAAACTCATCTACCAATCTAGATGTGAAACACAGTTTCGTGACTAAGCCCTATGAGTTTCACTAGTCTTGCAGAAAAAAAAAAATGCTGCAAAAGAGCTGACTTTGGTTATGGACCAATTTCTACTTACATATGAAAGATCAAAGTTTCTCAGCATAATATCCTATTTGAATGTTTTTGCCACTACTAACAATATTATCACTTTAAACTGAGGCTAAACAAACAAACAAAAAATATCAAAAGTATCATGCTTCAAAAGTGTTCTATTACATCACAAAAATGGATATATATTAAAAGTAAGTAGCCAACAGCATAATAATGGCATCCTATTCTTGGAACCAACCCTTTTTTTTTAAAAAAAAAAAATTTAAATAGCTTCAATGTAGTACATATAATCTTGGGGAGAGGTAGAGAAAAATCACCATTGATTATCCTCTCAACAATAAGTAATTGGACCCAGGAGCTGAGTAGTACAGATTAGCATAAAAATACCAGTCAATTATTACTAGCTGTTATATAACATTCTGAATGAACAATACTCTGAACAAATACATGCAGAGTTAACTAGAGCATGGAAGCCAACAGATGTCTGAATAAAAAGAGCCGGGGACTCCTGTTAATTTCAATTAGTGATGCAATTCACTCTCACCTTCTATGTTCTTCAGATATCTGTACTATTTCAGCATGACAACAAGAATCTACAAACACATGATTACAATAAAGAAGAGCTCTGAAGAGGTCCACAATGTGTACACTTTTTCCCCACCAAGGCAATAGTTTGTGTTAAAAAAGAAAACGGATAATCAAATGTGACAGAGTAAGGACAAACCTGTAGTACCCTGTAATTATTGCCCTGTCCCAGTGAAATGCCACATCTTGTAGACCACCTATAAAAGGCTTGGAACTTAATACATTGCTATTTCAATCGAATGACACGGTTATTATGTTGAATGAAGTTTTCTAAGTAATAGGCTCAGCTCTTGAGTGACTGCATTCAGGTTCCAGGGAAGTATTTGGCCTCTGACTGAATTTTGGTAAGAACTAAGATTGCAGTAAATAATTCGTTGTTGTTAGACCCAAATGTAAGAGCTCAAAGTAGGTTTGTATTATCAATTGTCTTAGCAGAATCATAACACTGACCAACTGTGATATGCTAAAAGAGATCAGAGAGGCAATGAGGGAAGGAAATACAATGAATATCAGGCAAGTATCACACTGGGACACAGAGAAGAAACTTTTAGCACTACAATAATCATTTCATGGAGAGCTGGTTAGGGAAACCATTAGAAATGCAGTCCCAGACTTAGTTTTGAATAGTATGCAGGATCTTGTTCAAAATTTTTCTATTGAAAGGCACGCTAATAACACATTCAGATTCAATATCCCTACAGGAGTTACAAAAGCCAGAAAATCCACCACAGTTGTATGAAACTTCCAAAAGGAAAAAGACACAGAAATGAGAGAGCCTATTAAAACGAAGATAAAAAGAACTGCTAAAGGAATTAAATCCCAGAGACATCATGTACATTGCTGAAAGATACCATATCGAAAACGCGGTGCCAGTGCACATCACTTATTAAGATAGGCTTGATTAAAAGTTAAAAGGAAACTGACTTGGAGAAACAGGCTAAAAGGAGCTTTCAGAATCAAGATAACAACAAAAAAAAAAAAAAACATTCACCAAAAAGCTTAGGTTATGCTCAGATGAAGATAAAAAGAAAACCGTGGTTCACAAACAGGTTAAAAAAAAAAAAAAAAGATAAACAAACTTGAGGAGTACACCTCAGAAACCAAAGCTACATACTGTTGCTGGTTTTCGTTGGGATAGAGTTAATTTACTTCACAGTAGCTAGTATGGGTCTATCTTTGGGATTTATCCTGAAAACAGTGTTGGTAACACAGGGATGTTTTCATTACTACTGAGCAGCACTTACACAGAGCCAAGGCCTTTTCTGCCCCTCACCCCACCCCACCAGCGAGGAGGCTGGGGGGCGGGGCACAAGGAGTTGAGAGGACAGCTGACCACAGCTGACCCCAGGGATATTCCATGCCATGTGATGTCTTGCTCGGCATATAAAGCCAGGGGAAGCAGAAGGAAGGGGGGTACGTTCAGAGTGATGGTGTTTGTCTTCCCAAGTAACCGTTAGCGTGATGGAGCCCTGCTCCCCTGGAGATGGCTGAGCCCCTGCCTGCTCGTGGGGAGCAGTGAATGAATTCCTTGTCTTGCTTTGCTTGTGTGCATGGGTTTTGCTTTACCTATTGAACTGTCTTTATCTCAACCCATGAGTTTTCTCCCTTTTACCCTTCTGATGCTTTCCCCCATCCCGCTGCAGGGGAAGTGAGCGAGAGGCTGTATGATGCTTAGTTGCCAGCAGGGGTTAAATCATGAAAATACTAAATTCAACCCCACCTAGAGCTAAGTGCCTGCCAGAAATTCGGTAGCACCAGTTGATGATCAAGATACAAAGAAATACCCAGAGAGAATAAGAACTGACATTAAAAAAAAAACATGCTTGCATTGATATTCACTATGGAAAGCAGAGAGGAAACGCCTGGAAGTAGCACTACATCTATTCCTTCTTTCCAACAGCAAGATTACTCCCTGCAGCTGATGAGCCAGTATAATGCTTATCCAGTTTTGAGAACCCCTCCCCTTAACTATTTTCAGCATCTAACCATTTCTGAATTTGACTGGAGAATAGCACTCATACTAGCTGAGACTTTTGTTCTGTTACTCATTTTCTATTTAGCAGGGCTAAATACTGCTTTACATCTCTCAGTCTTAATGGAAGAACTAAGGGCTGCCACTCTCAATCTACATTATGCATCATCCAGGGAACCTATAAATATCTACTGTGCTGAAAAACTGAATGAATAGTGCCGATCAGGTGAACTAGTGACAAACTGACCAAGTTTGCCATAAAAGTCGGGCAACAGTAAGGAGATAAGGTGCAACTTAAACAGCTCTGATGACTACTGCCTTCCCAGAACTGCTTCTGGGCCACTCCTTAATATTCTACTAATTTCATATTTACTACAAGTAATGCACTCATGCAAAGCTCTTAAAGATATTGTTTGCTATTTTATCACATTCCTAAAAATGTTCTACTGAGACAGTTTTACTCTTGAAAACATTTGTCTGCTAAAACTAAAAATTCAGACAGTACCTGTTTTGCTGAAACATGGAATATGAAAATGAAGAACAGTTGGCAAAGGTCTAAGTTCTAAAAATCTAATTTTTTTAAAAAATGGCTAGTTGTAAAATAGCATTTTTTGCAGAAGGTAAAAGCAGTGGAAAACCGTCTTGATGCTGGGGGTAGGACATTTTTGTTTGTATGTTTTAAGGAAAACCTAAAGCAAAATTGCTTACACTGGTGTTTTCCTTCAAAGGCTACTCCTGTTGACAAATGATATTGCAGCAAGAGTATTCATGTCAGCCTCCTCAGCTTACTAGAAATTTTGTCACATCTTTCTACTCCTGTTGTAAGGAGAGTGGTTAAAAATTGACATCTAAAGGCATAACTTAAATCAGACACCTATCTTTCCCTTACAAGCATGTGCACATTTACTGCCAGTCAATGTGTCCTGCAGTCAATGGACTCAGCCCCCCTGCTACCAAAACCTTGCCACATAAACCCAATACATTGGTTTAATTATTTTCAAACACTTAACACTTTTCTTATTTGCATTTTTAAATAAAAATAATAGCATTATTTTTATTTAAATGTGCATACTAAGGGTTTTCTGAATAATACTGTAAATACATACTGATTATAATGACAATGCTAAGGTGTCATTAAAAGTGCTTTACTTTTCAATGGCTACATCTGAATTCCCTCTCTCCTGTCAGAACTAAGCAATATGCCAGCAAGAAGAGTATTTCAAGAAACTCTGACATAGATGCAATCCTGGCTTTCAAAACAGCTGTTTCAAAGAAGTTGCTGATTTCTGAGTGTACAATCAAGTAAATCTTCTGCAAATTTCCTTTATTTGGTTCAGGTTTCCCCCTACAAGTTAGTGACAAAGTTGAGAATGGTTTAAGATAATGAAGAAATAAATGTAAAGCTATTACTATGTGTACCCATAGGAGTGTCTCTCAATGCTATACTACTTTAATGTCTGGATGTGAGTAACAAAACCAAAAAAACCATCAGAACAACAAACAAAAAAAACCCACAAACCAAAAACAAACAAACAAACAACAAATCCCCGAAAACTGAGTACTTCGGACAAGCAAATTTTTGGGATTCCAGAAGAAAACAAATACAAAACAAACAAACAAAAGCAACAACAACAACAAAAAACCCCTCCCCAGTATCAAGAGCAGTACCAGCACTCAATTCTGTGTAATAGGATATTGAAAACTTCTCACAGGTTTTTTTTTCCCTCCATCACAGTAAGGAGTTACACAGGCTGGGAAAAGGGAATAGAAGCCAGACTCTTTGTTTTCTTCAAATCAACATGAATTTAACACTTTCAATTCAAGGAAGGGTAAAATGTAGTTCATTAAAAGCCTTTCCTATTTTCTGGTCAGCTCATGAAACAAAATCCCTCTATCGCAGGCCCTGCCAGCTTTGCACACATAAGTAGTATGAGCAAAGTCATCAGAAAATTGGCTCACATCACTTAGAGAATGTTTTCACATATACTGTGACACCAAGAGAGACACCATGAACTAGAGTGAGGAAAACAAAACAATCAATTTACCAAACCTATAATCTGTGGGAATTTAGTGATCAAATAAGTCAATTTTACTCAGCAGGGTATCACACTAAACAAAAGCTTCTGAATGAGATCTACTGTCGTAATTGCCAATGCCAATTGTTTTCACCCAGACATTATGGCCAAGACAACATATTCTACATCCCCTCTTCTCTGCCCACAGAAGGTGGGGATGCTTTCAGCTCCACTGATTCAGCTTCTTCAGGGCAACCTCAATACAACAATCTCAGGAATGATTTTCAGACACTTTCCTTAATAGAAAGCTAGAATTATTTTTATGCCTCAGAAGAGCTGTTTCGTTACCAGCACTGTTCTTTACCAGTCCTTACATTCAGCTTCCATAGCAACTCAAAAAAACCACTGTGCATTTCCAGACACATTCATTCTGTTTTGCTCTAAGGACTGCTAAGAGTAGAAAGACTCCTCAACATTTTGCACCTTAAATACACTGTATACTCTCAGTACCATGACTCCTGATCATTAAAAAAAAAAAAAAAAAAAAAACCAAAAATCAATCAGTAAACATAAAAGAGATTATAAAAAGATTTAGATAACAGCAATAATGCAAGCAGACCAAATGCAAGAGCCTGAGGCATGAGAGACAGGTCCTCTCAGTCACTAGACCTTCAGTGCTCTGCAGTGAACTGGAGAGATAAGATGGGCAGGAGCCTGGTTACAGCTAAGAGGCAGTTTAAGCACACTGCTCCTTACCTACCTTTAATGTGTTAGCCATCAAATTTCCGTTCATGTTCAGTGAACACAAAAGCAGATAGCCAAGTGTAACTGTACAGGTGAGCTTACAAATGCTGACAAATCAAGTGTGGAAGAAAACTTGGTATTTCAAGGAATGAGTTCAGGGTTAAGAACTTTGTTGCATACAACTTATTTTGCCATTCATCAATGCAAAGAAGTATTACACAACATGTTCTCACAGAAGGAAAAACAGAACACATTCCCAAAAGCTATGCCACAACTTGAGAGAGGAGAGTAATAGTGAGATGAACACCTTACAACACACTCCAGGGAACAACATGGGATGATATATGTCATGTGATAACAACAATCTTACAAATCAATTCTTTCAGAGCAAAAATAATCTTCACATGGTTAATTTTCTTAAAAAAAAAAAAAAAAAAAAAAAAAAGAAGCAGGTAAGAGAGACAAGACCTACATACTGTGAGGGGTTTGTTTATAAATGAGGTACATCGGTGCTGTAAATAGAAACAAGTATACAATTAGTGTAACTGAACATCTTCAGTGCCAAGTTCTCTTAAAAGTATTTGGGAAGGAAAAGGAACAGCAACAACAGAAGATTGTTGATCTGCTCTACACAAAACGACAGGCTGGCAGGGGCTGGAAGGGAGC
>KL275499.1:10674-22076 GCA_000699545.1 Podiceps cristatus
AGCCTCTCCTTTCCCCAGAGCTACTTTCTCAGCCAAGCTCAAAGCCTGTGCAGCTCGGAGCGGAGTGCCATTCCTGACTCATTGCGTTGGCTGTGCCACCCCCTGGGACAGAAGTTTTTTGTGGAGCGAAGCTGGACGGTGAAGTCTGCTGCGAAGGAGAGCCTGTACTGCACCCAGAGGAACCCCGGTGAGAGCCGCTTGTGTCCTGAGCGTGTGGCCTCCCAGCATTTCGAGCCTGGCAGTCTCTCCACCTCTGAGACAAAAGCGGGTGTCTTGTTTGCAATCACGCTCTTGTACGTCTGCCCTGCTTGTGGTCTTGATGGGTGAGGGGCTGTGGAGCTGAGAGACGTCTCCTCAGCCTGCAGGAGCTGTCTGTCTCCCCTTTGTGTACAGTGCGGTGTCACCCCGCTTGGGCCTTCATATGTTGGAACACAACCTGGCTGTGGCCCTGAATGTCGGGGGTGACTTTGGGGTGGCCAAGGTTGGTCCTCTGCAGAACAGTGTCAGCACTGCTTTGCTGAGTGGCTGAAGTACCACAGGCATGTTTGGCCAAGGGCTGCAGCTTTTAATGGCTAATAAGTAAAAGTAATGGCTTATGAGTAAGAATGGTAGTTAAGAAGGCCTTAAAACATAGTCTTTAGAAATCTTTGCATTAATTCTTCAAGAGTTTCCTTTTACTGCTCTTGCTCCTACGTTTCGATTCTTCTTTTTGGTGGCATCAGGAGGTAGCTATCACCATATGCAAGTGAAATGGTTTGAGTTTTTTCTTCCTCTGTAGCGGATCCCATTGCACAAGTTCATCAGGCGTTTTGTGAGAACCTGTTAGAGCGAGCGGTGGATTCACTCGTGAAGCCTCAGACGAGGAAAGAGATAGCAGGACAAGAGGAGGAGGAGCAGCCATGGTAAGTTTGTGTGCTGCCCTAGGGACTGCTGGCCGCAGCTGTAGGCTGGGAGGCAGAGCTCGTAGCCACTGATTGCCCTGGGGCAAACTGAGTGGTTAGTCCTTATTAAAGGCTTGAAACGATGGTGTAAGTCTGACCACCACAGCTTATTAGATGGGTGAGCTCTGCCTCTTCATATTGAAACCTCTGAAGTCAAAGGTGAACCTGAGCGCGGTAAGGGTTTGTGGTGTCAGCTGGCATAGTGCTGGTTGATTCCTGAACCGGATGGATGTCCCTTTCTCTGCTGGCAAAGTTTAATGTTCGGGAACACTAAAATCGGTGTGCACCTGTCACTTCTTCTAGAGGCCAGAACATATGTCCAGTGCTCTTAAGAGCATGAAGATCTGGCATGTCAGAGAGTGATGCCACCAGCTCACTCAGTTGTGCATGAGGGTGTTCTAACTCAAAGCGCCATGCTTGCCAGCAGTGAAGAATCGAACCGATGCTTGGCAAGAGCGGGAGAGATGATGTTGGCCAAAATTGTCCTTGGCCTCTGCAAGCTCTGTGACCCAATGAAAGGGGCTGATAGGTGGGAATCAGAGCAACTGTTTGTACTGAACGTCATCCAGCTCTTTCCTGGACTCAGAAGGAAGTGGAGCCCCAGCCTTTTCCAGCAGTTCTGCGCTGTTTCTAGCAGATCTCCAGGTTTGCCAGTGCCAGGCAAGCGCTATGTAAATGGGAAGCTCTGTAAGGATCTTGTCCCCCAAAAAGTGTGGGTAAAAGCCTCAGCTGGGAAGATAACCTGGTTTTCCTACTCATGTAGGGATGTTTAGCCTCCCCCCATCTCACATCTGTTTTCTAGCATCATTGCAGGGAATGAGCAGCCGTTCGGTTTAATTGCTTGCACAATACAAATGCTTGTGATCAGGTGCTGCTGTTGATGATGAGAGAAGGTAGCAGGACTTGTAAAAGTGAGGTGCAGTGTCAGTATGCTTGTGAGAGTCCCATCTCCTCATGGGAAGGACTAGCTTTAGTAATACAGCAAGCCTTTTTGTCCCCCTCCTAGGGGGAGGAGCTCAGGATCTTTCTCTGTAGCTTGTCCCAGGAAATCAGATTGTTGCTGCATATGCTGCTTTCTCTGACTGATGCTATGAACGTGTTGTCACTTGCATTTATACATATTTGCATATATGCAAACAGTCATTTGCAGAAGTGTAGTCCAGCCTCTTGGTGGCAGTCCTTGACAAGGAGACTGTAATCAACTTGTAATGTATGTCGTGTCCAGCATGTGTTGCGTGGTTGAGGTGAGACTCCTGGGGCTGACTCTCTAGTTCTGTGGTGGTCCCCTTGCATGGGGAGATGTGAGGCTGCTCCTCCCTGAGCATCTGTCTGTGCCCTTCCACCCTCAGGGAGGTCTCTTCAGTCTGGCAGTATCGTGTTACTTCTAGGGCTCCAAGTCTGTTTAAAAATGCCTTGTGACTGATAAGAAACGCCTCCAGGCTTTGGTATCTCCTGTTTGGCAACATAGCGATGGTCTGCCTTGCTTCTTGTTCCAGCGAGTTCTCCGGGGCCATGGAGTACCTGAAATTGCTCAACTCTTTCTTGGACTCGATGGGAAGCGGAGCCCCACCCTTTGCCAGCAGTTCTGTACTCAAGTCTGCCCTGGGTAAGTCCAGCAGGACCGAAGCTCTCCCAGCTGCGGGAACTGCTGCTGATACGTGTTCCCTCTCTCCCCACCACCTCTCAAACTTCAGGCAAGGAGAAACACAGTCCTTGGAGTGAGGCTTGACTGCTGAGCGGCAGCACACCGCAATGTGGTACAGTGGCTCAGACTGGAAGAGGGTGGTTGGGAAGGCTCGTAAATTCGGCCGGGCATTGGAATGCTGGGTGCCCAGGTGGGAGTGCTATTACCTGTATTGCCGGGCATGTTCCAAGCTGAACCCCATGCCCTCACCTGAGAGTTCGCTCCTGGCAATGCAAAGCAAGAGGAAGGGTGTAGTTTATAAACGAGCATAGCATGTTGCAGCTGAGGTACAGGAAGGTTTTTTTCCACTTAATTACCTATTGGCACAAATACTTTTACAGCAACTGTGGTGTATATTCCTCAGTCTCCAGAGACCTGCAGCCCTCGCTGTAGCTGAGCTCTGGCTGTCTTTTGGGAGGTGCTTAGTTTTGTTCCTTGGTGTACATTTAGTGGGGCAGTGAGAGCTGTGCTGTACACTCATCTGGGCTTGGCTGGTAGCAGGCTGCTGGAGTATTCATCTTGCTTGGTGTTGTACTGACAGCACCTGGCAGCTCACCAGGATGCTGCTGGGACTTTAGATGCAGACTAACTGTGCTGTACCTAAAACGTGTAGAGCAAACATAGAAGGAAAACTAGATATTTATTTTTCTATGGATTATTTTTTGGTATAAAGGGAAGTGTATATTTCGGGTCAGTATTGCCTTGAAGTTTAAAAGCAGGTCAGAGTAGCAGAGCATGTGTCCTTTGGCACTAGGCAGGCTTTGAGAACTTTGAGGGGATGTTAAATAACGGAGGAAATTATACAGGGAACCTGATCTACTGGATTGATGGTGATCAGTGCCAAGGCACGGTATATATGATTGGAGTTGTTACTTTGGGGTAGAGAGTGGAGATCCTTGTTGGGAAGAAAGTCAACAGATTTCAAGACAAGTAGATGGAGTGAGTTCTTGTTGACAAGATACCAACTCGGCACCCAAAACTTTGCTTGCATTCAGATGTGTAGGGTGTTTGCTTTCTGCCAGGTCCCTTTGAGTTCCTGCAGCACATTTTGGCGTTTACCTGGACAGCTGCATGCCCATGGGATCAGTTTGGGCGTGTTAGCATCGATCTCAGCAGAAGGCACTGGCAAGGGCACATGGCACCTGCCTGTTTCTCCAAGCAGGAAGGAGCCGGCTGTCCTCTCCCGGGTTGCAACTTGTGATTCTGTTTTCACAGGCCCCGACGTGGTGTGCCGATGGTGGTCAGCAGCAGTGACTATGGCAATTGGTTGGCTCAGAGGGGATGATGCGGCTGTGAGGTCACATTTCGCAGAAGTGGAGCGCATGCCAAAATCCCTGGAGATGTCAGAGTGCGTAGGCCTTGCATGACTTTCAAACCTCTGCTGCTCCTAAATGGGGGTGGCTCTTCCCCCAGCGCTGTCCTGTAGGGCCGCCCCTACCTGTGCTCCGGCGTCGCGTGTCTTGTGCTCTGGGATGCAGTAATTCGACGTGTGGATGTGCTCAGCCATTCAGGCGTAGGTGAAAGCTTGCAGGCTGATACTAGAGTTGTGGACTGGAAGTTGTCAGAATTTTTTCTTTAGGAATGTCTTTTGGCTTTGTTCTAATTGCACAGCCTCCTGCCTTGCAAAATTAAACTACTCACGCATTGATGGAAAGGCTGGTGTCACCATCTTGGTTCTTTTGCACTAAAGCATCTTTGCCAGTTTCCTTCCATTTCTCTGTGCAGTCTTTGTAGGTGAGGAACAATTTCCATCTCTTTTCTGTCTAAGAAATTATGATATCTGTGCTCTTGAAGATGGGAGGGTGAACGTTGATGCTGGTTGCTGCTTGAGCTCAGCTCCTGAGGCTGCCCTGTGGCAGCATGACGTGATACTGCTCGAAAGCAGTGCTCTCTTTCTCTTTCAGGAACGCCCTGGTGAAAGCCACCTTCTATGTGTGTAAAGCCATGCAGGCCTCGCTCTCTGGGAAGGCAGACGGGCAGCAGAGCTCACTGGGTCACTGTGAGAGGGCCAGCAGTCACTTATGGAACAGCCTCAACATGAGCAGCGGTGCCTCCAGCACCGTCCTCAACAACGTAAGAGCTATAAGTCCTGGGATAAGACAGACGTGGTCTGTCTTGGTTGTAAGGTGTCTTGCTGAAGGTGTATCACTTCCCTGTTGTATCTGCATTCTCCACCTATCCCGTGTCTCATGGGAGTAGCAGGGGAACTTCCTCCCTTCCCTTGCAAATGGCATTGTCATCTTTCTTCCTCTGCTGTGCAGAGGAGCAGAGGTGCTAGTACAACATCATTTGCCTGGGCATGGTCTCAGACAGCTGAGCATTCGTTCCTCTCCTGCTGGCAGCTGTCACCCCTTCCTGGTGCTCTGATGGCTGAATTTGGCCCACGGAAAGCATCCATCTCCATCTTCCAAATTAAGTTGCTGACACCTGTAAAGCAGAACCTCGTTAAGTCGAGCCTGCTGTTTCAGGCAGCTCTCACGAGTGTTCAGGCCCTCTACTGTGGAAGTGGGATTGTGCCATGCTATTCCTGCATTTGTGTGGGGCTTGTTTCTCTTCTTTCCAGGAATACCTAAAGCTGGAGCTTCCCTTCATGGCATATGGGACACAGTTCTGGTCCCTTCTGTCACTCCTGGGTGGCAGCTGTAGTGCATTGTAGTTGCATTGCATGTTGTGGCAGTAACTGTGCAATGTTTCTGCAGTGCAGTACAGAGGCACTCTCTCTCCGCTTCAGCAGCACGGGTCGAGTCCTCAAAGAGCAGCTAGGACAGCGAGCAGTGCTAGGGAGCAGCAGCAGATGGGGAAAAGGGATTTGGGTGGCCGCTGTGGGCTGTCAAGACTGCTTTTTTTTTGTTTGTTTTTTGACTGGGAGCAAGGCTGTCTTTGCTGTTTCCTGCTAGTTAGTGTCGCCATTTGGGCAGGAAAGCCTTTGCAGAGGGCTGGGGTGTTGCTGGTGTCATATCCCCTTGGCACGTCTTGTCTGGAGTGGGGTCGGGGTCAGCCTTGTTGGCTCTCCTGGAGGGCACAGCTGCTCCTTGGGCACAGCCTGGCTCTTGTTCCTTGGGCTGGACCTCTCGGTGCTGGGCCCCAGAGATGCTGCTTGGGCAAAGTCCTGCTCCATTCAGTGCATTGCAGTGAGGTGACTTGGCTGGGAGGGCCAGGGACCCCCCCGGGTGGGCAAGAGGTGCTGCGGCCACCTTCCTGTGGGCCATGACGGCAGCTGTGTAGCAACTGGCCTGTTAATCACCTGATGGGTTGTGTTAATAAGCATGTGTGCCCGGGCCCCCTGGCTCTTGCAGATGATCCAGCTGCTGGCCTGTGACTTGCTGCTCTCTCTCCGCACCAGCCTGTGGCAGAAGCAGGCGAACGCCAGCCAGGCCCTGGGTGAGACCTACCACGCCTCGGCCCCCGAGCTGACGGGCTTCCAGCGTGACCTCGGCAGCCTGCGCAAGCTGGCCCACGGCTTCAGGCCCGCCTATCGCAAGGTGATGGCTTGACTCCCCTGCCCACTCTGCCCCAGCTTAGCTGTAGCCCTTCCCGGGGGGCCATGGGCGAGCTGCAGCCCTTGGAAACGTAGGGTGTGCGTGGCTTTGAGTGGTTTGGGCACTTGGGATGGGAGGATCTGCCACCGGCAGCCTGCTGGTGGTGATGAGGGAGGCTCCCATGGGAGTCCGGTGCGTGTGGGTAGGTGTCTGCCTTCGTTTCTACCTAGAAAACCATCAGCATGCCCAATTGCCAAGCAAATACCGTGGCATCTTGTCCCCTTAACGTGGCTTCAGGCCAGGTCAGTCCCTCCAGGGAGTGTGGAAGGATGCTTCCTCAGCCATGTTGGCCCTGCGAGTAGCTGGGGGTCAGATGCCTTCTGCACCTGTAGAGCACTGGGTGCTTCTCAGGGGTGTTTCCCTGTCTTCTGTTCCACTAGTCTGTCTAGTTTTAAGCCTCTGTAGAGGAAGTGTAGTCTAATACTTGGACAAGAGAGTTGTCCTGGTATTGTCCAAACTCTGGGTTTGAAAGTTTGATGCTGTTCTTGGAGCATTGCACTGGCAGCCTGGGGTGAGACCCCTGCCTAGGCCACAGTGCCAGCGTTTGCTCTCCCATTTTCCACCCTGTTCTCATTCCTCCCCCTTTCCAGGCCACTCAGTTATGTGTCAAAACCTTTTTTTTTTTTTTTTTCCTTCCCTCCTCATGGTTGCCCTGACCTGCAAATTCCTCAGAGACAGGTGGGGAGATGAGGGAGGAGTGTGGAAGTGGGTCTGTGTTGTTGTCGAGGCATCAGTGCTCCACTCTTGAAATGCGGTGGCTGAGGGGTGCTATGAGTTCAGCTGCAGCGTGCCCCCGTGCCAGCCTGCTGCTCACCCCCTGTCCTGCCTCCCTTCCAGGTCTTCCTCCACGAGGCCACCGTGCGCCTGATGGCGGGTGCCAGCCCCACCCGCACCCACCAGCTGCTGGAGCACAGTTTGAGGCGACGCATGCCCCAGAGCAGCAAGCAAGGTCAGCCCCGGGGCCCAGGCAGTGACTAGGGGGGCTGGGAGGGAACAGCACTTGAGCAAGATGGGGGGGCATAGCTGCAGCCTGCAGTGGCTTCCTCAGGTCTGAGGCTCAGGATAACGAGCTTCTGTCAGCCTGTGGCTCATGGTTGATGCTTCTGCCACGTGATCTACGAGCTGGCCCTGGGCTGGAGGTGTCGGCGAACAGGCTGGGAAGTGTTTTCCGTGGTGCAGCCACACACGCCCAGAGCTTGGCAGGCTGGAGTTGTGGGTGGCCAGTGCCAAGGCAGAAGCCAGGAACCCTGAAGGGCAGAGCCAAGGGACATGGCTGTGCCCTTAAATCTGTGCCTTAAACCTCCAAAATCCTTTGGAGGTTTAAGGAAATGGGTAGCTGTGTGTGGTGCTGGGATGAGCCCTAGGAAGTGAAGTGAAAGGGGGGCTGTCTCTGTAGAAGACAGGATTGCCAGTCCCTGCCTGACTCCAATTCTGGCTGTTCTCCCTTGCCAGCCTAAAGCAGCTGCTTGGGGATCTGCAGGGTGCCCCTCACTCCTTGGTACAGCCGGGGGATGCCAGCCAGGGATGCCTGTGCTAACTGGTGCCAGCCGAGGGTCTGCACGGTGGGGTTTCATCACATGGGTGGGAGCTTCACCGTGAGCTTTCTCTCTCCTCTTTGCGTGCAGGTGAGCTGGACACGCTGCCGGGCCAGAGGGAGCGAGCCACAGCCATCCTGTTGGCCTGCCGCCATCTTCCCCTCTCCTTCCTCTCCTCCCCGGGCCAGCGAGCGGTCCTGCTGGCTGAGGCCGCCCGCACCCTGGAGAAGGTGGGGGACAAGCGCTCCTGCAATGACTGTCAGCAGATGATCGTCAAACTGAGCGGGGGCACGGCCATTGCCGCTTCCTAACGCTGGCGTGGGGCCGCCTTGTGCAAAGACAGCCTGGTCGACCATCAGCCTGGACTTCCCTTCTGGAGCTTACAAAAAAAAAAAGTGCTAGGTTAGGGCTGTGCTGGTGGGATTGTGACAGGGTGGGAGAGGGGGGGAGGGATTTGGTTTTGTTTTGTTTGTGGGTTGTGTTTTTGTTTTTGTTTTTTTAACCTTGTCCCAGGTTTAGCTTTATTAGCCCCCTTGCTTGTTCTTGGGTGCTGCAGCAGGAACCTGTCTAGACTGTGCCTGGGGCTGTTGGGAAGCGCCGACCTGACCCAGAGCCCCCATCCCTGCTGGGGGAAGAAGCCTTCAAGCCCAAGGCACAGAGAAGTGGTACATCCCGTGTCTGTCCTCAGGGGCATCTTGTTCCCTTCACGAACGCCTCTGTGGAAAGAAACCTTTGGGGAGGGCAGAGGATCCACTCAAGCCTGGCCCTGTGGGGCTGCTGGGGTCTGGGGCTGTTCCCAAGAGAGAAGGGGAAGGCACCAGCTTTCCTTGAGCTGTGTGTGTCAGGAAGCTGCTTTTTCACTGAAGCCCTCCAGACCTGCCTTCGCAGAGGTGCTCTGGGAGTATCACTTGGGGCCAGTACTGCCTGGCAAATTTCTCTACGGTTTTTTATATACATTTTTTATAGGAGTGTTTGTGGCTTTACAGAAACGTAGGGAACAATGCAGCAGATTTTCCTTCTTCTCCACTTCATGCGTCTCCTTCCTCTGATCAGAGCTGCCTCTGGTTTTTGGCAGGTGGTTGCATTCGCAGCAGCCCACAACAAGCAGAGCCTCGTAGGAAGCCAGGGAGTCCCTGGTCATCTGGCACTGGGGGTGGCAGAGGTGGACGTGCAGCACCTTGCACTCTGCGTGAAGGGTGAATGCTGCTCTGGTGCCTTTTTGTTGATGCAGAAACAATTTTTAGAAACAGTTTTTTTTGGGTTTTGTTTTTTAATTTTACTCAACTCCCAGTCCCAGAACTTGTCTTCAAATGTAAAAAAAAATCTCCAACTGCAGCTCCGGAGCTCCTGCAGGGACTGGGAGGCACTGGCTCAGGGTGTGAGTCTCCCAGCTCTGTTACCATCGCTGTTCAGAGCAGTTTGACTTGGCAGGTGTTGAATTGCCTGCGACTTCCCAAGAGGGGGAGGCGGATCGGGGACAGGGACGGAATGGTTTGCCCTCTTTCTCTCTACCTTTCCTGTTGCATCTCTCCAAAGAAGTGCAAAACCTGCAGGGACTGGGAGGCACTGGCTCAGGGTGTGAGTCTCCCAGCTCTGTTACCATCGCTGTTCAGAGCAGTTTGACTTGGCAGGTGTTGAATTGCCTGCGACTTCCCAAGAGGGGGAGGCGGATCGGGGACAGGGACGGAATGGTTTGCCCTCTTTCTCTCTACCTTTCCTGTTGCATCTCTCCAAAGAAGTGCAAAACCATTGCCCTCTCACACATGCAGACACGGAAACCAGCCTTTGGCGGGTGGGCATGAGTTTCTCCCTGCCCGTAGCTGGCATGTGCTCTGGGGCAGCAGCTCGAAGCACTTAGCAAGGGGCAGTAGCCCCATCCTATCCTGTCCCAGTCAGGCCTGTGCAGCCTGACTCTTCCTGTAAAATCGGAACTTGAGCTGTTTCCCAAGAAGCTTCTACATCTGTCCAGCTCTTGCAGAGGGGTGTGAGAGCCTGAGCTTCTTCCGAAAGGAAGGGAAAAAGATGGGGGCTTGTCTCGCTTTGCACAGGGCCTTTTGGCATCTGGGAGGGGGATTGCACGTGCTGCAGGAACTGAACGCGAGCAATACTAGCCATAGAGTTGCCTGGCGTTGACAAGATGGAAACTGGCCGGGAGAAACCTGTCTCCCAGCAAAGCCTCTTCCCATTCACCCTGGGCTATAGCTGTGGACAAAAGCGTGGGGACCAGAAGCCGCTTTCTTCCCTCCCCGCTTTATTTGGGGAATAGCTGGTGGGCCTGCAGCCTGTGCAGTTGGAGGGGAGCTTATCCTTTGAGGGGGAAGAGGCTGCTCGGTCATTGTAGGGGATGCTCTCGTTCAGGTGGTGCCAGCCACTTCTGCTTTGAGCAGGTATCCTGGGTGTGCAGAACAGCTCTTGGGTTTGGATTGTCCAGCCCAAGTTTCCTAGTTTGTCAGTGGTCCCATTTTTGGGGGGTGGATCACATCCTCCTCCTTTTTCTCCTTCAGATAGTTCTCACACTGTCTTCCTGGTCATAGGTTTTTCCTAAAATACAGAAACTTTACCTGTGGCAACCTCTGAGTTACTTTGTGTTTCCCCAGCTCTGCGTGCACTGTGTGGGAACTTCCGTGCTTTAGTAAAAGGGGAAGCGAGGCTTTGGGAAAACGGATGCTGAGGCTTCGCATTGTCACTTAAGGGTGGACCGAGCCCCAGGGGCTGGGCTGTGGGATGTACCCCAGTGGGCTGAAACCCTGGTAGCCAACAGCATCATCCACGGAGGGTCCTAGTGCTGCTGGTACTTCTCTCGCCTCCAGGGCAAGGGATCTTTGCCCTGTTTTTTTTTTTTTTTTTTTCTACACTGTTCATAAATTTGCTGCCCGTCTGTCCCTACGACTTTTTTTATATGTGTATATATACTGTAACTGTTTTGTTTGCGGGTGGGAGGAAATTGTTTTACGGATTATGTGAAGAAAGTCTATTTATCCATGTGGAGTTCAGAGTAGGGATGCTTTGTGAAACGAGGTGCAACTGGTGGTGGGGAGGTTCCCCAGGGAACATATCTGCTGTCTGAAAACCCTGTTCCAGGGCTCGTGAGCATCTGTTACCTAATAAAGGCGAACGTTACCACCACCTCCCCCTGCCCCCTTTCTCTTAGCCCTCTTCATCCCACCCAGCCTCTGGCCCTTAAGCACAGGTGAGCCTGAAGTGTCCTTCAGCCACATCCCCCCCCCCCCCAAGTGCCTCGGGAATCTGTCAGTCCTTGGTCCAGGTAACCTGGAAGCTGGAGCTGCAGGGCGTGCAACGAAACGTGGGCCCTTGGTGGAGCAAATGTCTGTGTCTCTGCTCCTTTGGAAGCAACCCAAGAGGCTGAGGGCTTGAGCAGAGCCACGCAAGGTAGGGCTGGGCCAGAAGCTCGCGATTTTAGGAGCGTCTGTGTGAGAGGAAAGCTTTTACCTGACCTTGCTTGGAACAATGTCCTTTCACTCCATCTCTTCAGTTCTCTGCTCCCCCTGGTGAAGCTCTGTCAGAACCATTAAACTTCAGGCAGAGGAGATCTGTTTGGTTTTCTGCTCTGAGGTGTGTTGCAGTTGGCCCTGGAAGCTGTGTTCCCACCACGTCCCCCCAGTGCGGGGGGTTCCCCGGGCCCTGGGGCAGTGGGCTTCGCACTCTGCTGCCCGTGGGGAAGGGGGCCGGGCTTTTGGGAGCA
>KL275500.1:0-10359 GCA_000699545.1 Podiceps cristatus
GAAAAAATTATTTGCTGAAAGAGTGGTCAAGGAACAGGCTGCCCAGGGAGGTGGTAGAGTCACCAGCCCTGGAAGTATTTAAAAGACAGGTAGAGGAGGTGCTCAGGCACATGGTTTAGTAGTGGTCAGGCACAGCTGGACTCAATGATCTTAAAGGTCCTTTCCAATCAAGGGATTCTATGATTCTGTGACTGTTAAGCCTGGAGAAGGCAAGGCTCAGGAGGAATCTTATCAGTGTACATGAATACCTAAGGAAAGGTGTGAAGAGGACAGGGTCAGACTCTTTTCAGTGATGCCCAGTGACAGGACAAGAGGCAGTGGGCACAAACTGAAGCACAGGATATTCCATCTGAGTATCAGGAGATATTTTTTTAATGTGAGGCTGACTGAGCATTGGCTTAGGCAGCCCAGAGCAGTTATGGAGTCTCCCTCCTTGGAGATACTCAAAAACCATCTGGACATGTTCCTGGTCACCTAGCTCCGGGTGGCCCGGCTTGATCTGGGAGGCTGGACCAGATGACCACCAGAGGTCCTTTCCAACCTCAATTTTGTGATTCTGTGAATAGTATAATATAGTGAGCTAATCTAAAGCAATATAAACCTTGGTACATTCAAAATAGTTTAAAATATACTGGATAACACAACAGTATAATTGTGCAAAACTACAAGGTTTTGTTTGACAAATGTCTTTGTTTAATCAGGCATATTTCATGAATAAAATGCAGAGAACTCTCACTGTGCTATTTCTAGTGAGTTACCCAAATGTTTCTGACGGAAATGATGTGTAATGTAAAGAATTTTGTCTATAGAGATCTCATTCTGTGATTTATTGTCAAGATTTTATTACTAGGCCTCTGAATCCGGCATGTTTCACAAAATCTAAACTGCATTTATTTTAAATATGCAATATAAAATAGGAATAAAAGCTATTAAAAGTTTTCTTATATTATTTGGCAGACCGCTCTCAGTCATAAATCAGCATGTGATATTAATTCATGTGGCAGATCAAATACATATTAAAGACCTAAAACTGTACAAAGCATTAAACAATGCATGCTATTAAAAAAAACCAAAACAAACCAAAAAATTTTCATGAAACTATTTCTTCCTTGTCTAGTAAACAGTAATAGCACTTTATTAAAAGCTATAATACAGTCGCTTGATTACAGAAGCATTAGAGACTTAGCTTTTCTTTCCTATTGAACAATTTATTTCTAGATCTTTTATGAACACACATCCATTGAATTCAAGCTGACCTTATTTGTGAAGGTATAAGAATCGGAAATAAGCTTTCTCTGCCCAAGGTCTCCTTTTCACTGTATAATCCTACCATTTTGCTTTTGCTAGCTTCCAAGGTCATAGAACTTTAAAGTTTGAGGGGTTTTTTTTAATGATCACTTCATTTAAAGCATTATATTTATTGTGTTAAAAATATTGTGTTCTGTATAAAGCTGGCTGCATTTGAAACCGTAGTAAATGGTCTTCTTTCATGTGCAGAAAAAGGAAGAAAGAAAGAGTCCTTTAAATTGTAAGCTAATGGAGCATAAAATTTTCATTATCTAAATCTGTTTGAGTGATAAAAGCCTAACCGTCATCAGAACTCCCTACTATTGTATTATCCTACAACTTCAGATAGACAAACTATTTACAGTGCATTCTAAAATATGGCTTAAGAATTAGTTTTTACTTATGCAGATTTCAAATATATGATAGTGCCTTTGCTTCAGCATACTTGATCCCAGAATTTTTCTGTCCCTAAATGCACAGGTAAGGAGAAACAGTAAACATGTTTCATTTTAAAACAATAGAATAAAAATGCCTTTTGAAAGTCAGAATAAATTTTAGAGATAGATGCATTATAATTGAAATATGAGTAATTCTTTACCACTCTCATTCAATATCTGGATGGGATATTCAACCTATCAATTTCCATGGGACGAGATTGAATTAAGAGGCTGCAAAATAACATCTTTAAAAAAAAAAGCAAAAGAAAGTAAAGCAAAAAGCTTGAGTCTTCCCTCCCAATATTTCTACACCTTGTCGTTAGTTAGTGGTAAAACACTAGTAAATGTCATGACTATCTATATTATAATTCATTGAACACATTTTAAATTTACACCAGAACTTAACCATTTCCTTTTAAGACTTTAGGACTAGACATAAAGAGTCAATCAAGATCATCGTGTTTGCTCTCCTGAGCAGCCACATGAAGGCTCTTGCACTGTAGGTTCCAGGGCTCTAATTCTGCAAGGCAAATCGCCTTTACAGGAAAATCTTATTGGTGAGAAGGTGGTGGAAAAACAGTAGAATTAAGTTAAACAGAGTGATATTACTGATATTCTGGTCAGGTAGAGGTTGCTGACAGAACACACGTTGATAAGAACCCTCTTGAAGTGGATGCTGTGTCAAGCAGAGCTCTACAACAGTTTGTTGTGGGTCTAGCTCTGTTCAATATTTTCAGAAATTACCTGTATAATATAATAAGAAATAAAAATATTTAGTTTCCAGACAACTCAAAACATTGGAGGACAACAAGCATGTTCTAGGACAAAACAAGAAATTATAATTATGTTGACAAATTGCAGAACGGTTTCAGAACAATAGAATGTTTTTTATTAGAGATAGATAATTTGTGTGTAAATGTATGTAAGTGTACATCTATACTTAGTGCAGAAACAATCAACTGCATAAATAAAGGCTGGCAAATGAAGTGTTTGTCTTCAGTCATTCCTGAAGAAAATATAGAGCTGTATGAAGAGGGAAAAAACCCAAGAAAACATGTAAAGCCAATATTTGACTCTGGTTATGACTGGGAAGAACCATAGTTAGGGTGTTAAGCCTAGTTTTGGGAACTTCTGTCTAGAGGTTAGAGAAAAGTAGTAGGAATTAATAAAGTTTTTGCCTACAAATCCTGTCATGAAGAGCTGGACTGGTTTACCAGTAGCAAACTGAGAGGAGATAAAATAGTTTTCAAACACATCATAGGCCAAGAAGGAAAGGGAAAACTAGCCTTCTTTTGTAACTGAGATTAATATAACAAGAATTAATATGCTGGATTAAAAATGTTCTGAAATTTAAAAAAAGTACCAAGATCAAGGATGTTGAAGCATTCTAGCAGTCAGTTCCATTGAATAAATTAGATAAAACTGGGACATTCCTGCCACAAGTACCGCTAATACTGGCCTTAGATGTGAAACTGGTTGTATCAGCTCCTACCTCAAAGCATCTTTGAGAGGTATTGTTCTCTTTCTGTGTGAAAATGTGAGGTTGTTCTTATCTCATAAAGAAACATTCCAAGTAGCTCATCACTTTAAAACTGCTGCAGAGTGGTACAGAAGCTGACCCAGACAAAATCTTCTTTTAATCTTAAAATGTTAAAGTATTTGAGAAATATATGTACTTTTTTACAGTTTAACAATTACTAGCTAGTTCTTCATAAGTACACTGGAATAAGGGCAGCAACAGTTACAATACAGTTATCAGAAAATTGCCACCTTTGGCTTTAAGACAACCTGTCAATCGCAAATCATCAAGTCTCAGTTGTTAGACTTTGGTCAACGTACAAGCTTTGTGGGTTCTGGTGCTCAAGTTCATTTCACACATTTTGTGCTGGGCTTTATTTGTTTGGCTTGGCTTGGTTCATTGGGGGGTTTTGGTTGCTTGTTTTTCTTCTTAATTTACAAGTTTATTTCCATGTTCTGATCAAAATGAGACGTTTGCAAGTACAAATGTCAGGTCACTTGGAAGCCCCATTTTCATGTCACATTACTAAGCTTTATTGTTTTAAATATAAGGTGACATTTCAAAACTAAGAAGTTCAATGACTTGAAAAAATAATTTCATCCCAGCAAGGAAAGTAGACTAAAAATGTTATGCATATATTAATATTAAAATTTTGAAAAATCTAATACTTATTTTCTGTTATAATTTTATCTACTGCTAAAATGCATTGCTAAAACATACTTTAGTAATTAAAATTCATGACTTAAGTAGGATTTAGTTTTATCAACTATTGAAAATGTATTCAGATTTCAATTGTTTTGCCCTTTTCACAGCTAAGCATAAACAGATTTCAGAAATTAGGATCACTTAGAAACTGAGGCAGAACTTTGGTAAATTAAAAAGAGAAAACATAACATAAACACAACACATTTTACAGATATGAAAAATTACAGAATTAGACCTAATAATACCTTACAAAATAAGTATTACTATTGAACAAGTAACTTTGTTTTAAATGAAAACAATAATGAGAACTTCCCTTGTGCCAATCCTTCAAGAACTTTGAAATCATTGTGGACAAATCCATTGTGTGAGGATGATGGTGGTGGTGATCTTTGTTTTTAATGAATCAGAGAAACATACAACTTCAGACACGTTAACATCTGAATGTCTCATTTGCTTGCACAGTATATTGTACAATGAATATCACCTCCACTTCACAGATTTCATTTTCACCAAGATATCTTGATAAAATAGATAGGAATAATCATGAAGCCAACTGAAGGACTGTGAATTAACAACTGATTATTAAAAAAAATACTTAATGTTATTTTTAGACATTGCAGTAAACATTCAAGTCAACAAAACAGTCATATAATTCTTGTGTGAGACAGGAATTTCTACTAAGATATTTATCCAGAGACTTAGTGAATATATTATTTGCTATTCTGAACCAGTAGCATATTTTCATGGCACCTGAAGAAATGTATGCATTACTAGAAAATTATGCATTACTAGAAAGTTTGAAACAAGTAAGTTAATTTAAAATATTAAAAAAAAAAAAAAATCCTGACTTGAACAACAGTCATGATATAAAACTGTAAAATTGTAAATTGTTCTTAGAATTTTAGAATGGCTGGAGTTTCAGGAAAATCAAAGGCCACTTATTCAAACCATGATGCAAACTATGTTTGATTGACAAATGGCATAAAAACCTTATTTGTGGTGTATTCCAGACTTAAAAATGTTTCTGTTAAAAATGTTTCACTTCTTTCCCATTCCGTTTGCCCTCTCCTTCCCCCATTCCTTCCATGTGCTGTTGCATCCTCACTTCTAGCATGAGTGACCCCTCTGAAATGTGAGTATGCAGGAATATTTTTTTTTTTTTTTTTGCCTATGGTATGATCTAAGCTTACTAGACTGAATTAATTCATGAAAGGATCATATGAGTACATTATGGTACAACAGAGCTAGAAGTAACATACACCTGAGAATATAAAAGAAAGTAAGGAAAAGGGACAAGTATCTCCTGTGAGCTGTTAGATTTGCTCAGCTATATCACTGCTCTGCAACTAGGTCATTTGTGGTTTTATATCTATCTCTGTGTGTATTATAGGTTGGTCTTATAATTAATATTAATTGAAATTTTATTTTGAAATCAAGAAAAAAGAAGCATTTTAGAATAATTAGTATATTGTTGCTTTTAGAGGTATATAATCCAGAAATGCTGTCACTGATAAAGAGAAGAGAAAAAAACCAAGATAACTTAAAAAAAATATTTTAGCCTTTTTAAGGGGCATTTTCTTTGCCAAGAGAGAAAAAAAAAAAAAAAGTATTTTTACGTATTTCGAAACTTCTCTAAGGCACCACCAGGAAGGTTCCTGTCTCCTTAGCAGGCAAGAAGAATCATAATTATCTGCAAGTCACCTCTTTCCTAAGAGAAGCTTTAACTATTCCTAATTTTTTCCCTCTATACAACTGCACGCAATGAACTAGGAAATAGACAGCTTCACAAAATTCCAGTCTGTTTTAC
This sequence comes from Podiceps cristatus, assembly GCA_000699545.1. NCBI lineage: Eukaryota > Metazoa > Chordata > Aves > Podicipediformes > Podicipedidae > Podiceps > Podiceps cristatus. Next base: position 5,756 of record KL275500.1, read on the forward strand.
AGTACCTGAGAGTACACAGCCAACAGTAACAGTCATAAAATATTAATAAGTGAAAAAGATATTAAAAGACAGAGCAGAGAAGTAAAATTTGAGATGATTGTCAAGATACAAACTGAAGACAGATTATTTCTTGTTCAGACTAGAAAACTGAACAAATTGCTATTAAACAATTATGCTAGCAGTTATTTTACCATATTCAGAATTTGGTAAACTTAGCCTTATTTCTAATATATCAGAAATTATTCAGTTACACTCTACCCTTTACATTTCACCTCTCTTTATAATCTCTATTAGCTATTTACTTAATTCTACAACCACTGCCAATTTTCATTCATATGTAAAGGTTAAAGGCTAGGAAGATCAGATTAGTTCCTCATATTCCTAGAAATTAACAGCCTTAAACTATTCCCTACTTTTTTAAAGAAGAAAAAAAAAATAAATCATAATATACTTTCTAGATCTTTGTTTTTTATTTCACATAGATGTTTTTCTTTGATGTTTTCTCCTTTTGGAAAGGTATTAGGTTTTAGTTATTATCTGTAATAAAAGTATCTATAAAAAGTACACATACTCACTAGGCAATACACTCTAAAAAATCAGGTTTATATGACCACTTAGTCTTTAATTTCTTTCACTCTTAAGAATGCTTCTGTTACTGTCTGTATCTACTTTCAGTTCTTCCATGTTAATTATCTCTTCAGCCCAGCAGCCTAAGATATGACATTCTACTGTTCAAGGGTGTACTGCTGTAGCACGAAGAGTTCTTACTCAGGACATAAGCAAGACCATGTTACTCCAGAGATCATAGGGAAAAAAAAAAACAAACAAAAAACCCCAAAAAAACCTAAAATTGCAGATTTGGACTCATCCAGATGTTTTTTAAAAAAGAACACTTGGTAAATCAGTTTACAATACGATGATATTCAGGCTATCAAAAAATCAACTGAAAAGAGAGTGAATGGAATATTCAACGACTTTTTTCCAATAACAAAAGTTACAAAGCAAGCTCCTGTTGACAGGCAACCATTTTACAAAGTAATACTATTCTTTGCAAGCTGAGTGTTATATATATTTTTCTCTGCTCGTTGAGTACAATTTCCTGCCACTAAATAACTGAGCTTAATTTCTCAATGTCAAACCACTGCTGATCCCTGCATTCCATGCCAGCTTTCAAAGCAAACTATTTGTTTTGCAAAAACTGTACACAATATTTTATCAAAAGGGCAGTTTTCTTATTCTTCCTACCAAATAATTTTTTTTTTTTTTTTTAAAAAAAGTAACGATTGCTTTGTTTATTCAACATCTGTTAAATAGGAAATTACCTTTTTGATAACATTTCCCTTTCTCACACATTTTTAGTAATATAACTCTTCACCTCCTAGTTTCTTTTGGCTAGTGATCATTACTCCAAGAAATTTACTAATTGGTAATTATGGGTATGTTAGAGTTCATGTGTATCAGTTGTTCTAATGTGTTCAACAAGCTACCCTTAGGCCTTTACAACAAAATAATGATGTTCAGAGATAAGAGAATTTGGGATACTTTCCCTTCCCTAAACAAGTTTTGTAATGTAATTCCATAATACAAGATTCTAGAGAGCAGTCAATAAAATCTAGAGATGATCTGCAAAGCACAGAGAAATAAAAGCCTTTAAGCCACTTACATGACTTCTGCCTTGTTATATCTCCCCTTATATATTAAGTAAACCACTGAAGAACTAAAAATTACTGAATTGGCATTATTGGTATTTTAAGATATGAAATATGAGATTAGAGTCTAACCTCAGAGTCATTCAGGTTTTCCATTTGTTCTTATCCAGATTTTCAGTAGCAGTTTCATAATTTTTAATAACTAACAATTATGTTATTATAAAGCTGCAAGATGTTTCGAAATAGCAGAAATGTCAGAAGTATTAAAAGGCGTTTTCATTCACATAGGGACTTTTGGGTCAGGGGATTGCATCTGAACCCAAATTGCATTCAGTAATTGTAGCAAATTCCTTCTAAGCTTTACTCCTGAAGCAGATGGAAGAAGATTGTATCAGGAGATCAACCCTTCCAAATTACAATAGTTTATGATTCTCATCTGCATTTTAATCAGATATAAAGGATCTATTCCTGAAATACATCAAGAAACACTATTTTCACCTCCTGAAATGCATCAGAGAGTTTATAGCCAATCAAATAAGATATGTTGCACATTTTCACTTTGTATATCTTTCTCTCTGGTGTATGCAATATTACATGGATATAGGTGTCAGTGATTTTATTAGCAACTATATATAAGCCTATCAAAATAGAAACCAGAAAGTGATTTCATATGTCAAATCCACTTTGTTAAGGATTTAACTCCTGAGCTCAACAAAAAAAGGTGAATTTATGGTTACATTAGCTACATCTGATAGTGTTATGTTATTCAAAATGCAGTGCAAATACACCAGCAGATAGATAAAGCAGATCATGTATAGTCAGAGACTAAGAAAACTGCATGATTTGAAGGTACAGAGAATAAAGACTTGTTATGTTTCTTCTTGCGACCAGAGAGAGCATGAATTTGAATTTGTTTTGTCATGCACAAAGACTGAATAGCAAAATTCAACACACCTGAAAAAGTATGTCTCATGTTCTTGACAAATAAATACAAGACTGATATTGCCAAAATATTTGTATATTGACAATTATTTCAGGAAAATTGATTTCTCTGTTAAATTATGATTACCTTTTTTTTAATTCATAAACTAATAGTAAGTCAAATGTAAGTGAAATTTAATGGCCTAGAAACAACTGCACGTCAGCAGATTGCTAATAGTGACTTATTTAAGTCAACTATTGGAGAAAATAAATTTAAAGAAAAAATATGAGGAATCTATTTGCAACCATGTTATCTGAAGAATGAGCTACTACTAATGGACAGCAAAGATTTTGGAAAACCTAAAGGTCCTTTGGAAAAGGAATAGAGAACAGAAACATGTCTCCATCTCCTCATTTAAAAATTGCCTGTATTGTTTGCCATAAACACTAGATGTTGAATAACTGATGATAATACTTGTTAACACTGAAAGAATGCTTGGTCCCGAAGTAATCATTATTTTTTCTTCATTCAATAAATTAGTTTTCAATTTTGACTTGTTCTATTTTTCTGGAGCATAAATGCACGTAATGACATAAGAGTCATTAGCTTCTAGGCTCAGTTTTGACAGGAGCTATTAATGTGTGGTTCAAAAAGATATGAAAGTATAGTGCAATCCTTAATTAACAGTAATCTGGGTGAAGAAAACAACATCATCATCATCATCATCCTAGGTCTGTGATTCCAATTTCCTAATAGTTGGTACAGTAAGGGTAATATATTTTTTCCTCCAGAGACTTTTCTCCACTATCAATCTCTTGACACTAATATTAATGTACACCTAATGCTTTTATTATTCTAGGATATAGTCTTTCAATATGATGATTTTTACTGTGCTTATCAGATTCAGCCAGAACTCTATTCAGTCATATTCCCTAAAGTTCCAAGATAAGTATGAACTCTGTTTCCACAAAGTATATTGCAGTTTAGCAGAGAACTATATGTTATTTTTTATATTGCTAATTTCATTCCACTGAATTATCCAGTTCCTGTTGTCCTTTGGGTAGCATTAAACATCAAACCACCAGTAGAAACTGTTAAAATTCTTGTTAAGGTAACAATTATTAGAAGATCCACTTAGCCACTTTTTTCACACTGCAATTGTTCAGAATGGATGAATCCTATTTCTAGAGTTATTTATTCTATAGATTTGCATTTTTTTCATAATATTGACAAAGTCTTTATCTTAACGTAATATGTAAGTATAATGGGAAGTCAGTAGAATGTTGAAAGAGGCAATACATGAATTACAGAGTTTTAAGTCACGACACGAGAGATATTACTTTTCCAGGAAAAACAGTTTTCAACAACTGATTTTACTATTGTTATGAATTGAAATTGGCTTTTTCTGTGTCATTAAGGAAAAGATCAACAGAATGGTTTTAAGCAGATATGAAATGAGGATAATGCTAGAAAAGAATTTAACAAGAAAGTAAAAAGATTATAAAAGACCCCTGATATCATTGTGTACTAGTGGAAAAAAACACTCGAGTCAGATTTCACTATTAACGGTATAGCAGTCAATTGCAAGAATAATACCAGATGGAGTGATTGATAATGTTGATGTCAGGAAAATACATTTGTTTCTAAAGAATGTGATAAAATATTTTGCAAATAGCAGCTTACATAGTTTAGAACACTATTTTAAAAACTTTTTCCAGTTTATGAGTCATTCAACATGTTTTGCATAATCAAGGGAGTAGTTTTTATTAGAAAGATTTGCTAATTCTGTATAAAGATGAGGAATGTTTTCCAAGCATTCAAACACAGAGATACATAACAGAATCATATAATGAATAGTTTGGATTGCGAGGGACCTTCGGAGATCATCTAGTCCAACCCCCCAGCCATGGACAGGGACATTTTGTGCTAGACCAGGTTGCTCAAAGTCCCATTCAACCTAACCTTGAACACTTCCAATGATGTGGCATCCACAGCTGCTCTGGGCAACCTGTTCCAGTGTTTCAACATCCTCA